>JAFBJU010000860.1:244169-357449 GCA_016785305.1 Colistium nudipinnis
CTTTTTTTTTTTGCTTATATGGATGACTTGTCAGACAAAGGCAATAGATGCCAACACTTTGTGATTCGCCAACGCCAAAAAAAAAAATAAAAAAAATGGGGGGTCCAAATGAGGAGGACACACCAGCAGCACAGGGAGGGACATAAATAAGCAATGGAATCGGGGATACAAATACGGTAGTTTATTAGACATTATAACAGCTGTGAATTATATGCTCGCTTATACTGGAAGTTTTAAATCAATGAATGATAAAATATTTTCATATTACATATAATATGTTTTTCTTTTCATGTGCATGGCTTTTCATTTATATACGTGGATCAACAGCCTGTCTCTGGGAATATACAGGTTTCCTCTCAACCCGGATTTAACTTAAAAATTCTGTGAATTTTTTATTCATCATTATTATTATTATTATTATTATTATTATTATTATTATTATTATTATTATTATTATTATTATTATTATTATTATTATTATTATTATTATTATTTAAATGATCGTGAGTTTGCTGGCATTCCATATTTGCTCTGTATCACAAGTAGGCCTAAAATAATTTCATTTACACCATTTTTTCTTTGTGGATGGGAAGATGTTAAACTGCCAAACGAAACTGTCTATCATGCAGAATTAGGGTCAGATGATTGCAATGAGTGCAATGATTACAGTGGTCCAAGCCAGGACCAGTGGTGGGAGCTGGTGGTTGGAGGTGAAACTGATCTGCTCGCAGCAATGCCGCTGAGCTTCCGTAGATGGCGCTGTATGGTTTCTCTGATTTTTCAGCTGTGCACTCCCAAAAAAGTAAAACTTGGGGTGCACTTGGGGGCCAGTGATTGAACTGGGAAGTAAAAATATTATTCAGGGAAAATGATCAATAAGCTTTAGATCCATGTTTGGTGTTGCTAATAATTGTTAGCTTGTTAGTACTTGCCTGTACTTTTATACAGTACAGTTGTGTGCACGATGGAGCTACATGTCGTGGAACTTACTAATCAGTTATTATTATTATTTTTTTAATAAAAATCAATTGCAGGTTACAAATATATATTCTTTCATTTAGATGGGCCTATGCTACTATTCATATAGTAGTAACCCATTCATTATGTAAAATACACATATAAATGATAAAAAATTAAATGAAAATGAAAAAAAATAAATAAATCATAAATAAATAAAGTGTAAAATATATTTAAAATGTGTAGTTAAAATTGCATTACGAATTCTGCAAGTCTCACAACTGTACTGTATATTATGATGATTATTATTAGTAGTGGTATTATTATTATTATTATTATTATTATTATTATTATTATTATTATTATTATTATTATTATTATTATTATTATTATTATTATTATTATTAGTTAAGATAATGATTCCAACTGCTAAAATTGTAGGCCATCTTTGTTTCTTCCACACATTTGGCCATTTTTTGGGAGGGGGTTGTGTGTGTGTGTGGCGGTGGTGGGGGGTGCATCTCTTAGGGGCACGAGGACACATCTCGCAGTCTGCCTCCTGGTCAGGTTAGGGGATGATTTCTCTTTTTGTTACTGTTTTTGGATTGAGCTTCTGGTACAATATGTAGCACTATAGGCTGTAATTTCACACCCGGCTGCACATTTCCCTTAAAGCTACACTCTTCTTTTTTTTTTCACCCTCTAAGACCCCCACCTCCATCACCATCATCAGCCTCCCTCCCTCAGTTTTCTCCCCCCCCCTCCCTCTCTCTCATCCTCCCCTGCTCCCCACCATTTCATCTCCCCACTGCAAAAATTAAGCAGTGGGGGTTTATAAAATGCTGAAATTGTTTTTTTTGTTTTTTTGTTAAACACATATCCAAATGAATGAGCCGGTTTCACTTTGCTTGGCGTGTGTTTGAACAGCACGTGCTGTGTGTGGTGCGTTTAGACTGTGGTCAGATGGGCCTTAGATGAGCCCTCTCTTTTTGAGGAAGGGGCCGTCCCATTCAGCTGCTACAACGCGGGGTCAGAGAGCCATTCGGGAAAAATCCAACAATAGCACGTGAATGAATTATCGCCTGCACGCTCCCGCCACGTATTCTCCCATCATTAAACCTTGAAATTGATCTTTCTTATCCCAGCCACCATTGCCATAGAACTGCTGAAAGAACAGCAACAACAACAACAACAACAACAAAATGTAATCCAACTTATAGCGACTCGTTTCCAAAATGACGCGCTGCTGCAGTATTTAAGACGATGCCACAGCATGTCAAGAGTTTGGAAAATGTTTTCGGAGCCCGCGTGCACCCATTAGGAGAGGTGTAATGTATTGACAGAGAGCAATTTATCTTTTGCCCCGCTTCCTAATGGCCTGTGCAGAGGCGAGAGGAGAGGTGGCATGGATGGGGAGGTGGAGGAGGAGGAGGAGGAGGAGGAGGCGGAGGCGGAGAGGGAAGAAGGAGCACCGAGGGTCCGGCGGCTCCACCCGCCCAACATCCCCTCACACTTTTCGGCAACTGTGGCTGAGGATGCCTGCGTCTGGGATGGAAGGTGTCATTTCCCCACGGCGTGTAGCTCTGTGGCTGTAGTTGTCTCGCGTTGTTTGCCACGTCACCAATCGATCTCGAGTCTCCCCGCAGAGGTGAGCTGACATCACTGGTCGTAAGTTGAATATTAATCCTTTTGGATTCCAGGGAGGGGTTTGTCTTGAGGTGTATGCTGATTTTTTTTTTCTTTTCTTTTTTTCTTTGTGGTCGGTGAGATCGAGGCTGATTTTTTCCCTTTGACTAGTTGCATTTTGTAAATCTAACGGTGAACAGAGTATAGAGATTTTTTTTTAAATTGTTATTATTTTTATCTTTTGGTTCATCATTTAATATAAGTTCATCTTAATTTAATTGGCATCGTTTATAGACGTGCCTTTCTCTGAACACCAGCTACCTGCCCTTCAAAAAAAATATATATATACATACAACTGCCGTCTTTTATATTTAGGGACATTTCTTGAAGTTTAGTTCTACACTCCTTCACCCACGTACTAACTAAAATAGCTCCCGAGACTGTCAAGCTACTGTACATTGGATTTCCACACAGGGTCCTGTGCTCCAGCGGCGAGGCTACTGCACTCCGGGCTACAAATCCTGCTGGCGTGAACAGATGGAGCATCAATTTGATTCCATCCTCGACACCGTGAAAGATTGATTTTGCACTTGCTTTTAATTTTGCCCATAATTAATTGGATCATTACAGCTGTTTTGCATCGATCCCGTCGTTTAAATGTAAAACTAAGGTCGAATTACGACGTGATCTATGTTTCTTATCGTTTAACCATTATTTCTTATTTGGTCTGTGGATAAATATCACACTGCCAAAATGCTTTTTTTTTTTTTTTTTTTTTTTTTTTAATGAGCGAATATCAGTTCCACATAATCCTTGTGCCAACTTTAGATTATATTATTCTCAATAGTCATCCTCGGAATGTGGCCCTTTGATTTAAACACACACACACACACACACACACACACACACTGATCCTCCCCATATGATCGTAACGAAAATACGCCTAAATGTTGCTACACATGTCTCTGTCTTCCAATAGTGACACTGCATTTTTTTTAAATTAAATTATATTTATCATATCACCACATAATGCACCTGGGATTTTACAATAATATATAGGGTACAAGTACGTTGCTCTTAATGTATTGCGAGATTACCATACTCTTGTATTTTTTGTTTGTTAATATCCTTAATTTGTAAAGGATCAGCTGCCAGGCTCCCGTTAACGCATCGATAGCAAACAAAAGGAATACATCATATTTGATATTCGGTAATAATTCGATCAACGTTAATGCACGCAGAACTAAAATCCACTTCGGTTGACCTTGGTGACAGGCGACAGGCAGGGTTGAGAGTAGGAGTTCCCGATGTCATTAAGCTGTTACTAAAAAATAAATAAAAGTTCAGGGATGTCAAATGTGTCAACACACTTACAGTAGACTGATTTTTAATTTGTAGAAACATATATTTACGTAGGATCGGGAATACAGTTCATGTTTTAAAGAGTGAATTCCTCGTGAAGAAGACTCAAAAAGGGAATAATCAGTATCGCAATTATTTGAAATGAATCTTCCTGACCGTGGGTTTGTTGGTCAGGCAGGCAAGTAGTTAGTTGCCACTCTAGAATGAATATTCCAAGCCGCATAACTGCTTTCCATTTTAGCTGGAGAAGTATATATGTATACATATATAAATATGTCAGTTTAATGCAGCCAATTTAAACGTTTACTGTCTTTGATGGGAAATCATCAAAAAATTAAGAACAGGCGTAAAAGCCAATGCGAACGTTTACAGCTGTCAGGGTCGTATTTCAGATGATAAAACGCACACACGGGAAGGACACCCAGCTGCTGTAAGTATGTGTTCTGCAACTGCAAAAAAAATAAATAAAAAATCCACACAGCCAGCCATTTAACACAAAAAAATCAAAAAATAAAGAATGCATCCCTTTCGGTGTTCACTCCAATTAAACTCTTCTTCTATCCGCAGTGTTTTCAGGTTGACTGTTCAGCTGATGATCTGTCCCGTCATTAGTCCTCAACACCAATCTGCGACCCCCACCCTTCCCACCCCCTCTACAAACGCACACGGACACACGCGCACACAGGCACACACACACACGCCAAAAGTAGTATCCAGTCGTTCTGTATATTATCATATCAAAGATCCAAATGCATGTGAGATCAGATTACATTACTTTGATTGGAAACCACTTTGTTAAATTACTTTCCATACCCTGAGCACAAAAGAAGTCAAGACAGTTGAGTTCCCCAGCTTTTCCCTGCCTCAGGTACAGCAAATCATTAAGAAAAAATTAACATCTGATTTGCATTTAAACGTGAGGACCTTTGTTTGAAAAAACAACATTATATCCATAATAATGATTACTTTTACACCTTTTTTTTTCTCTACTCCTAAAATGTTCTGTCTCCAAAGTTTTGTATTCAAAGAAACTCGACTTCTCCACGTCGCCATACATATTTCGTATATTTCCTCTCCATCTCCCATGCATTAACACTAAGTTGGGGAATACCGTGCCAAATTCCTGAAATAAACTCGTGCTCCTCATTCATTATGCAGATTTGCAAGTAATTGTTAAAAATGCCCTGCAGTGCTTGATTAAAAATAGGACAGTATCTTGTCATTTTCAAACGTATCCTCCGTGTTGCATTTATTGTACTGGGAACAAGGGCTAAATCCCTTCTCTTCCCCATCAAACTTTCCACATGAATAGTTAAACGTGTGCCCCTCTGGTTGGAACCCAACAAAGACAGGAGAGGCTTCACAGAGCAGTAGAATTGAAGGGGCACGGGGAAGTCCCATCAGGAAGTCTGTGGATATTTGTGGAAGAAAGTCCACATTTTATAATGCAGCCTTGTCACTGGCATGATATTTCCCTATTTTTGTTTTAATCCGCAAATAATATACCGATGTCAATAAAATCGATTACCTTCACCTATAACACATGACAGACTTACACAGGGGCCCTTCCTTCTGTGTATGAAGGCAGCACACACCAGTCACCCCCGCCATAAGGCCCTGGGTTCATCGCTGTGGGAGAAGCTGGGTCCTTCAGTGGATCTGTGTGTGTGTGTGTGTGTGCAGCAGATATCAGCCCCGAGGCAGCACGGCGGTGTCCCGCCAGCTGCCTCTGTCCCAACCAGACAGCCAACAGCTTCCAATCACATGTCAGCAATATGGGAAACAGAGCTGCTGTCCGGTGGGCCGCTGACATGTGTTAGCCTGTATGGCGGGTGAATGCATAATGTAGCAGTCCCCTCCTGGTGGCAGGCTTTGAACTCCCAAATATTCTTTCCCTTCTTTTTTTTTTTTGTCCTTCTTCCTTTTTTTTTTTTTTTTTTTTTACCACAGTCGAGCGTATTTCTTTATTTCTTTCATGTCCCCTCTTTGTCGCGTTGTTTACTCGTCTTTTTTCCTCCTTTGTCCCTGCCAGTTATCGCCACCGTAATGATGATGCGATAATATGATCGAGGAATGTCAGCCGCACAGTGTGACTTGCTGATTGGTTCGTCTGTCGGTGGGCGCGTGTGCGCGCGCGGGCGCGTGTGCGCGAGGCTGAGTGTACACATATATTCCTCTCCGCAGAAATCTACGGATGAGCAGCTCCCACATAAGCTCCTGATCACTTCTGTAAATGCTCCCTGTCACCTTCACTGGTGTAATGATCATGAAAATTGTGACCTTGATCTATGGAAAGCCATAATGGGACTGAATGGCCTCCTCCCACGCACTCTCTCGCCCGCTCCGAGCTCGGAGGAACGCTAAAGGACGACTCGGAGTAAGATTGTTTAGTGGTCATAAAAAAAACGAAAAAAAAAAAGCCACGAGTTGGGCTCGTAATGGTCCGGGCATGCCTCCTCGCCGCAGCCGTTTGGCTAAATCTTCAGTGATGGAGGCCCCTGCGAATGTAGATGAGAATCTGGGAGCTGTTGACGCCTGTCCTCGGGCGCCGGGGGAGATTTTTTTATAGTCTGGTGGTCCAACGTGATCGAGCACCTAACTGTGTTTCAGGGACAGAAGAGTGGCAACGCTGATGTTATGTCCTGTGCTTATCATTTAAGGGGAGAATTAAAAAAAAAAAAACACTCCGCCATCACAGTGTTACGGCGCTCAGGTGGGGCGTTTGAGATTGTCCAACTATATGGTTTCTTGTTATTGTTTAAACAGGAAGTGGAAGGGGAGAGATGCAATGCACGGCTACGGTCATAAAAGACAACACTTTTCTGATGTCAGTCACATTCAACACGGAGCCGGAGTTTGTTTTTTCTCAATCGCCTCGTTTTTTTCCGTGCCTCCAATAAAGAATCTGTTGACATGAATTTCAATGTGTGACAGTCTGATGTGTTTGGCACGAGAGCAACTTTTTTTTTTTTTTTCCCCGGCGTTTGTTTTCCATCTTTGGTTTCGCACCAATTGAAGAGAGAGGAAGGGGGGGGGGGGGGGGGGAAAAAAAAAAGAAAAAAAAATCCATCTCTGGCACGATGTTCCTCGAATTCTCATTTAGTCGGGAAAATCTGGTTCGCGCGACGTTGTTTATGATCACACCCTTGCCAGCTTTTCATATTTAAACGAGCAAAGGTTTAATTACCAAATGATGACAGTGTCATATGGTGCCATGATGGCACGGGGTGTCTAATGAATGCAGAGGAGCGAGGGATGCGCACGCGACACTGAGTGACAGTGGGATGCACGGATCAAAACAGGGGGGAAAAAAGAAGAGGGAGAGACAGTAAAACATCTGTAATTTGCAATTCACTAATGTTCAATGGTTGCTCATGGATAAAGAATTTTAAACTATTGTCTGCCAGATGGAAGAGAGGAGGGAGGGAGAGATTGAAGAGGAGGCGGAGGGGGCTTCCGAGCAGCATATTTACATCTGTATGTTCTCAACCCTAGATTTAGTAATCAGACAGAGGGAAAAGCAACTGCCTCCGATAACACTCTTGAGGCATTGCATCTATTACCTATTTTTTTTTCTTTCCCCCCAGCAGCACAAACACCAGAGAATGATTTTTTTGTTTTTTGTGAGGCGCATTTAAATGTGTCGGGGACAGCTTGTAGATTGCGAGGAGTTCTGTGCACCACTCGCTCTATTTATCTCGATGTATTCCTGAGACGGTTTGGAGTGCCGGACCCGGGGCCGCTCACACGTGGGCCTTAATTTCAGCGCGATGTTGATGCACTCCTGAAATATTGCAACGAAGTAGTGTCAGTTAGGGGGTACGCCATGAAAAGGCGCACATGCTTAACCAGGCATAGAACCTTGCTGAATTATACGTCGTATTTATACTTATCTCAGATCAGCACTTTTGTCATTAACATTTGGTCCGGTGGCTCGTCTGTTTTATGGATTTGTTTAATGATGCACAATGTAATAGCGTTGGAACGTATAGCCCAGATATTGGCACATTTCACTCAGTGGGCGTCGATAAATAACCACCCTCTCCTTCCATCTCGGCTCAGAGGCATCCTGTGCTTGTGTTAAAGGAAATAAAGATACTCCTAAGTATGATCCTTTACCAATAAAATACTGTATTACAATTTTTAAAGGACAGCAATACCATAAGGAAACTGTATTAAGAGTATGAAAACGTATATGCACGACGATCACATTCATATTAGTTATTAGTATACATAATACTGCAAACCATTATGATTTGAAAACACTTTTTAAATGTTTTATCTGTTTAGGACAGTGCCTTTTAGCCAATTCATATACTGATGCAGAGTTGAATCTATACAAGTGTGCCATATTTCAGAATTGTATATATATATATATCTATCATTGATAACTGTTGCAGTTAAGTTAACAATATAGTACGATAGTAGAGAAATGGCAACATATCATACATTGGAAGTACCCCAAGTAAAGCACATGTGCCTCCGAATTCTATTTCATTTGATTTGTACTTCATCTAGCTACAGATCCTTTTTAACTTGTAAATGCCCTTTCCTACTTGTCATGATGGCCATCGATTTCGATACATTTTCAAATGGTATGAAACTCAATCAGCAGGCTTTTGGAACCCTTCGCTGCGTTATGTTTGACTTGACTTGACAGAGTTCACAGTGAGGAATTTCTCAACTCAAGCAAGAAATGAATGGAAGCCAATGGCAGCAGAAAGCCGATGCTCTCAATCTGGGGGTCAGGACCCTGCAAGGGGTCGTGAGTAAGCTTACAAGGGAATAGCTAATGTGTCTTTTTTTTGCTGTATAATTTGACCTGAAAGTATGTAAAGAGTATTTGAAATGATATATGTAACATAATATATAGCAGTGACTAAAATTCTTGTAAACTGCGTCGCTTTTTCTAAGATGCCCCCAACTCAACTCCCCCCCCATCCTACTGTCCTATAATGACCACAATGAGACCACAATGTGAATTATACCGCATTTACACTTGTTTCCGGTCACTGTTTTTGTCAATCAGAAGTGGTCCCGTTAGCTACGTTATTTCAGAGTGATATCATACAAATGCCAGGCCCCCGGTGTCTGTCAGGGGTCTTCCTCCATCTCATCTCTTTGTCAGACTTTTCTTTCTTTTCCCTGATTCGAGCTCAAGTGCCAGAAAAAAGCGGCAATATTTCAATTAGCGATTAGCGATTAATTAGCGAAAGCGATAAAAGTCACTGGGGTAGTCCTTTAGACCTGCATTAATGCAACGACAGAAGTGGACTGTGGAGAGCTCACCCTTTCGTGAGCAATTAAGTGCTGTTGCCATGCTGTGACGTAACGACTTCACCCCGGCCGGCCGGCCGTCCTGGGCCACGGAGAGCTCCTCCCCCTGAACCCCACACGGGAAATCAGCATCTTATCTATTCCAACAGATGCACGCGCCACAATTACAGCGGCACTTGACTTTTTTTTGTCGTTGTTGATCCATTTAATGGAGTTGTGTATCGAGCCACGCCGATCGGCGCACCCTCGTCATTTCCACTTTCTTTGACGGGAAAAGAGCGGACTCCTTGTTTTCCGGTGCGCGGCGGATGGACGCCGATGCAGGCACATGTTGTAGCGGCTGTTGCCCGCGATATATCTGGAGGCCTCTGGCTGCCCGGGTCCCCCTTGGCTCCCTCCCCAGGACTGCGGAAACATCTGTCACAGCGGCTGCCATTTTCCTCCGTGGTCAGAGCGTCAGGTGAAGGTGCTGCCTGCTAGCCTCGTGACATGGTACACATGGGTACCTCCAACAACAGTGCTCATTAACAGGCAAATGGAGCAGGAGCCGCCGCAAATTGAGCAGCGTTTCGCCAGGATCAGCCGTGCCAGATTGTTCGGATAGCCAAAGTGACATCACCGAGTGCCAGCCCCCTTTGCCCCCTACCCCCGCTTTCCTAAAAAAAAAAAAAAAAAAAAATTTACATCTCCTAATCATCTGCCAGGCTAAACATTATTCTTCATGATTCAGATCAGCCATGCTTGCCCTGCACTCACAGAGTATCTCTCCCCACTCTGGGCCAAAAGCAACCAGCCTTGGACCGATTGCTCAGCCTTTTGTGCCGTTCGTTTGTGAGAATCGCAAATCGATTCAAAATCACCACCCATGGGCAGTTCTCATGCGGCGGCGGGCGCATGAGTGTCGCAGATATGAAATGGAAATCAGGAAAACAGCAGGCGTCGGCCCATATTTTGGGAACGAGTGCCGCTCGCAAATAAAGGTAATTCCACGTAAACGAAAACAAAATCATCACCAAAGCGCAAAAGGCTGGATTAAAATATTTTAATCAGGGGGGGGACAAACATTGTATTAAGTAATAAGTTCCGTTCACTCTTAAGTGAGTTCAATTTATCAAGTAGGCCTTGAATATTTTTAATTTTATTTTTATTTCTTATAATATATATATATATATATATATATATATATATCAAGTAGGCCTTGAATATTTTTAATTTTATTTTTATTTCTTATAATATATATATATATATATATTATTATTATTATTATTATTAGATATAGTTTATTATTATACTTAGTCTAAAAGTGAAAACGAGAGGACACGTTTGTCTGTGGATTGACATGTTCTGTGGAGCTTTATGGACCTAACTGGAGGTAAACCAAAAACAGTGAACTGCAGGAAGAATGATAAATAAGACGAAGAGAAAGGAACCTTGGCATATTTAATTAATTACTGCACATTAGGATGTTTGTTTACAGAAATGAAGTGCTACAAGAGGTCTGATGTTAATTAATTTAAAGTGTACCCCCCCCCCCACTCCCCACAATGCATTGACGACTGCTGCTGGGGTACTTTCATGGCAGGTAAACCTATGTCTCATTGGATTTCCATCAATGGCTCTGAGGTATGTATGGAACAAAAGCTTGCCACACAGATTAGGGAGAGTGTTAACATGATTTGCTGATTAATACCGCCAATTAGAACTCGCAGCAAGGCGAGGGGAAGAGCAGATCCGTGCGACTCTGCCACAGCATAAGACGATTCAGCGTCCAAAGGTGGAAATGAGGACAAACCATAAAAGGAGCGGGCTGCTTCATTGAGGAATGGGCGATTAACGAACGCCGCGTAGTTATTGTGTTCCGTTCGGCTGTATTTTTTTATTTCACAGCTTGCGGAAAAATGACCAAGAAGCTGTGTCCTGTTGACTTTTTTTCTTTTTTTTTTTTTCCGGCGTTGCTGCCACTTTATCAGCGTGTCTGGGAGCGAGGCACAGGGCTGCGCACGCGGTGTAACCCGGGTCTCGGGAGGTCTCGCTCTGGACAATGATGTATTTAAGCCTCCTCCAGAGGTCAGGTGGACCCTGTCCAGAGCATCACCTGCAATCAATAGTGTTGGTAAACCAGGCACCACCGAGCAGACATGGTGGGCCCTCTTCTAAACACACCGTGAGGGATGGGCATGGGCCATTGCACTGCGAAAACTGGGAGAAGAATGGCCCGACGCGCTGCTACCTAAGCACCGGTGGCTGAGGGAGGACTTTATTTATGTCGCTCTCCCCTGGCAAACGCACATGGCTTTTACGTTCCTCCCCAAAACCTAGGGGGGCAGAGGATGCACACATGCCGGCTGAAACCAAAGACATTTAACAGGGATTGGTGAATGAATAAAATAGACTTGCCCGTCCCTGACGTGTGTATCAGGATCATATTCATTTGCGCGCGGTGGATTTTCCGGTCAAAGTTGAACGCAAAAGGATAGAAGAATGTTTAGTCTCCTCCCCTTTTTTGCGCTTCCCCATACTGGCATGAACAAATGGTGGCTTTAACCGGAAGCAGTGGGTTGGCTCACCTGCAAGCCTTTTGGAATCTATACCAGTTATTCTATTCAGGTTTCCGAACCATTGCAAAGGATTGCTTTTATTCAAAGCGTAATAAAGAAATAGAAGGAAGTTTGTCCCACCGTTGTGAGACTTACTTAGGAGCGTTTTGGTAAACGTGAACAATGAAGACTGATAAATTCAATGTGATTGCTGTCGGGTGGTAATAAAGACGGGTGGAATCAAAAGGTCACCTTGAGGGACCCTATAACATAGGGACCTGTGTCTCCAAAAGTGCGAATTCATTTCTTTTCGGGCGGAGTGAAGGATTAACTCTTCCTTCATAAAACCAGCGGATGCCTACGTATTCACACCAACCTCCTGCTTCCTGTTGCAGCTAATGCACTTGTTTTGTTGGCCGACAGTTCTATTCTTTGTCCTGTTCAACTCCATGCAAAGGAGTCTCTGAACTCACAATGACGCCGTCGTCTGCAGATTTTGAATCCAGCGCGCGCACCTCCTGTCGATACCTCCCTTTTCCACCCCTGCTCAGCGTCTTTTCTGGTTCACTTTTCTGGATCGTTGAGACACTGGGGTGCGGCTAAGTAACAGATAGGACTGCCAGGCCGTCTAAATCTTTATCTTGAGTGAGCCTTTCCAAAGTGGGCCCGGGTTCAATCATGTGTCCGCGAACTTGAGCCCCTAAAACAATGAACGCGGAGGCGCCGCGTGTCAGCTGCAAGTGGGTTTTGAAGAATTGGCACAGTCGTTTAGGCAGCACCTCACATCCTTCACAAACAAATGAAGCCCCCAGTGCTTCAAAGTGAGATTGATCTCCTTTTGAGACTCGGCACTGGGATTCTGAATATTGAGAAAGGTGCCTCTCTCCGTGGAAGCCCAGTCCAAGCCCCCCCTCCCCCCCCCTCACCGTCCCGTCTTCCAAGGGAGAGATGTGTGTGTGTGTGTGTGTGTGGGCAGGGGAGGGGGGGCGGTCGACTTTTTCAACTTCATCAATATTCACTCATTCATCGTGAATCCTGGCAGCAAATTCTCAACTGTATTACCGGATGGAGGTTCTCCTTTGTCACTGTGAGGAGTGTGTGTCGGAAATAGAATTTTAAATTAGAAGAGAACAATTCCCAATTTTTATGGACTCCGGTCACAGCCATATATATCACTTAATGATGGAAAACTTTTCAATTTTCCCGTGTAGGTCTTCGGCACTATCCAGCCATTAAATAGGTCAGGGATGAATGTGCATAGTTTACTCTCAATTCTATAAAGGAGATTGGAAATCCTGTGTTATGTTGATAAAACTGCTTATTCAAAAAATAAATAAATAAAAAAAAAGGGGGGGGGGAAGCTCAATCAATAAGGAAAAAGGATTTCATTTCACCTGCCTGCCTGTTTTATTTCATTTGTTTCCTTTATTAAAAAAAAAAAAAAAAACTGACTCTGACTCTGACTCTGAGTGCAAAGTCTCCTCTTCGGCGTGATAGCGTGGTAATCAGCTGCTGATAAAGATGTTTCTAACGTGGCTTTTAAAAGTCAGTCAACCCGTTAAGTGAACAGATCAAGGCCGGTCCCCTCTCGCTCTCGATGACCCACGTGAGCACGGGTCAAAACATCTGCAAAAGCCTGTGACAGAGAAACTCTTGCCGTGGTGCGCTGTCAATATGTCTTGAAATGTGGTTATTGCCCGATCAGCATGACATACTGGACTTTCAGCGTCGCTCGAGTCCGGTTCATACGCATCAATGGGATGAAGGAGCGTTGCAGCATGGCAACCTATGTAAAAAATAACATAAGGAGTTCAAATCGAACAGTTTTTGATTGAAAAATAGAAATAAAAATAAGACAGAGCAGTTACACGTTCAATGTGTACATTGTTAATTTTGGACCATAAAAAAAAAAAAAGGGAAGTTGATAGTAACAGCCGATATAATGTTGTATCATCAAAAAAAAGATCTTGCTGTTATTGTTCCTCTGTGTAATTGAAACCTTTAAAACCAGATTAAATGCTCTTTTAATCAGCCAGTTTGAAACCTGAATTAATTACAAATCCCTTAAAAAAAAAAAAATAGAAAGGTATTTTTTTTGTCATAAAAATGTTAATTACCGGGGGGGGGGGGGGGGGGGGGGGGGCGCTGACCTCCCTTTTGGCATCGTGTATCCCCAGCTGAGGACAGGGCGTTTGTCCACTGTCGCCACTTAATGACGGCAATATTAAACACTCACAGGACGTTGTCGCGCCTTTGTCTTCATTCATATCAAAATGAAGTTCTTGGAGGCCCGCGCTTATCAATCACGGCGGGGCTCCAGCTGTTCGCGAGTCTTTGGCCTGGCTTCAACAGCGGGGCTTACAAATTGTCTCTGAATGGCGTCGAGCAAGGCCCCTTCAACCCCCTTTTGTCACCGTCTCCTGACAAATGCTCTCCTCGCCTGCCTCTCCCCCAGACACATGCTTCCTTCCTACCTTCTGCTCTCTGCTATCAGATGGCCTGCTTTGCATTCCCGCATGGCTCGCTATGATGCTGCTTCATCTCCCCGGCTACTGGAAGCCCAGCATCCGACGGGGTTATATCACACTCGCAGCTATGGTCCGGATCCAAACTGCCAAATGCGTTTTGGCCTCCCTGGCTTTGAACTGGGATTATTATGCAAAAAAACGGTGTACTTTTTTTTTTTCTTTTCTCAGTTAAGCCTCCATTACAACTAATGGCAAGCATGGAAGACGCTTCTCTCTCTCTCTCGCTCTCTCTTCTGCTTTGAAGTTGCCGAGCAAAAAAAATGCATTACAGATTGAGCAAATATATTGTATAATGTTACATTCGTTTGACTGGACTTTTTACATGAGGATGCTTTGATGTTAAATGGCAAAATACATTTTTTAAAAGCAAAGGAGGCTCTGTTCTAAAAATACATCAGTAAATGTGGGAATGGGTTTTCTGCCAATTGAATTGTATACGGCATATTTTTTGTCATCATTTTGCATCATTCCCATTCCCCGATAGCCTACTTTATTTGATTGAACCCCTTTTGGTTTGAATTGAGAGTTACCAATCACGGATGATCCTTCAACAATGAGAAATGACAAAATATTTTCATGAAATTATTTTAAAACACAAAAACGATTCATTTGTTTGATGAGGTAAAGGTTTTCCATGGACAATTTGATCCCAACCTTTCCGTTTTATCGACAGTAAATCAGTGGATTTTGTAAAATGTAGTTTATGACAAAATGAAGCGGGGGGGGGGGGGGGGGGGGGGTGATAGGGGGGGGGGGGGGGGGGCGTAGATAGCGAGATCACATGTTCCCAGGCAGGATAACACCACCGAGAGATAAAACAATAACCCGACAAATCAAATGTCAGCTACGGGAGAAAGACTATGTAATTATGGCAGGCTTGAAACTGAGCGAGAATTGTGCATGTCAAGAGACAAATAAGAGGATGCGAGGGAACAGGTGAAGGTAAACCAGTCGTCCTCGAGGAAAAAAAACAAAAAAAACACTCCTTTCCTTCTCCTGCACAAGATCATCGGCAGCTGTCAGCCTGTGCGCGCGGCTGACCGACAGCCAGCATTGAGCCCACGTGTCGGATGATCTGTCAGACTCTCAGAAACCCCCGCCGACGGAGACCCAACCGAGACTGACAAGCTACAAGTGCACTCAGTTGTTGCTCCCCAGCTCTTTGTAGCTGACAGCAGACAGTTTTAGTCCCGAGTGATTCAGTGTCCAAGGCCGAGCTTGAGCCGCAGCTATTATGGCCCCCAATAAAGTTAAATGCGGGACACTTCCGCCACTGAAAATGATCAGTTAATCAAAGGCAGTGGATGGAAGCGATGAAGAAAAAAAATCCAAAAAGGACATCCCCCCCCCCCATTAAATAATGATTTTAAATCATTTGTGGCAGATTACGGTCCACGGACATCATCTCCTTTCTTTAAGAAAAAAGGCTGTGATGTAGAAACCTAACAGGGATTATTTGCATGAAGTGTCCAAAGGAATAAACAAATACATATGAGTAATATTTTGAAGGAAAGAACACCCCTCGAATAAGTTTGATGGGAATTGGAATTTGTCCAGGTGACCCGGATTCCTTGCAAAGAAATGCCGCGTCATGTCGAAAGGTAATTTTTTCGGCAGGAAAAAAAAAAATTAAATTGTCATCTGAGAACGAGCGGAATGTTCAGTTTGCGTTTTGTATCCATTTCGGGGGGTTAGTAATTAAGACAGATGGGCAGAAGGATCAGCTGTCCTCCAAGGTCAAACGCTGATTGCCTTACCGCTCTATTATTTCACTCCGCTGGAACTATGGCCGCTGACGCTTTTTCCCGCCATGTTTTGGACGTCCGCACCAGGAGCGAGAGAGACACAAATAGATTGTTGGGCGGCTGAATCTGTCATAGTCATCTTCAGCGGATGGATTAATGGGGGTGATGGCCGTTGCGGGTTGAGGCAGAGCGACTGGCTGGAGACCAGAGAGATTGGTTTGAACCCCAGGGAGCCGAACGGATGTGAGTTGCATATAAGGCTGCTCGGGTTTTTGTTGAGAGGGAGGGGTTTGGTGAAAAATGGGCGCGTTGTGAGTTCGCTCTTTCTTGTCCCGCTGCAGTTTCGAGTGATTGACTGGCGCGTTCACTTCTTCCCCAATGTGTGCGTGTGCGCGTGTGTGTGTGTGTGTGTGTCAAGCGGCCTCTCTGCTCCCCCACCCACTTAAGATGTCACCTTTAATAGCCTGCTTTTTTAGCTCTGTGGGGTCCGTTGTCGTTTTTTTTTATAACTGTACAATTACGAGTGAACGGATGACATGCGTTTCACACCTTATGACCCATTTTCCTATAGACGAATAGATATCAATATTTAAGTTATAAGAGCAGAACAACTGAAGTTTAAATTCTAGCCAAGGACCAATATCATGTGCCCGTGTTTCGTATATATCATACCAAATAAACAGCGATATTTAGTGATAGTAGAGCGCAGTGTGTGAACACGTGGACTTTTTTGCTTCCTGCCTGCGATAAATGGGCCCTGTGTATTTGCAATATATCACGCACGTGGTCCTCCAAAAGAGGCGGCACTTATAATTGATCTCCTCGAAGCATCTCCGACTCCGGCCGAAATTAATCAGCTCCACCCTGTAATTCCAAATATTTGTTGCAAGCACTTGATCGGGGTCAACGCCTCAATACTGTAACAGGGGAACAAGGAGTCCCATAATGATTTATTACCAGGCCAGCTGCACATATTATTATGAAATGAGTTTATTCGTTTTTAAAGCCAGCAGTAATGCGCTTTTGCTTTGGCGGTGCAGGCATGGGTGACGAGAGCCCGCATTAACCACTTGACGCGAAGGCTCCATTGTACTACACGTGCCCTCTAATTTGGTTCACCACCGTGACATCCCGCGCAACGCAAAACAATTTCGGCTGTGGCGCATGTTCTGTACGAGCCGGAGTGGCGAGTGGTTACGAGCGTTGTGCTGTTTCCTGTCACGGCGCCGGATGTTTTACAATTCTCACAATGCAACTTCTTAGTTACTTAGCGTCCTTACCTAGGAAACGGAGGGGATTACAATATTTGCGTGAGGCTATTGAGAAAAAAAAAAAAAAAAGTGAGTTCGTTTTCCAGAGAGAAAGGTTGCTGCATGCCGCTCCTCGCTTCCTGTTTTCATAGTCACAGGAGAATAATAACTAAACAAGAATGCTGTGACTCAGTAATGGGAGTGAGACAAAATGGTTCCCCCCCCCCCCGCACCATTATCAACTCCATTTTCTTCCTTCCATTCCTTCTGATGATCAATTAGATGTTAATGGACAGCCTGCTGTGCTGTGAGATGATGACCAACGTGTTTTTTTTTTTTTGTGTGTGTTGAACTTAGTAAATGACGGGACCACACACAGCCAGCAGCACAGAACTGAGCCTCACTCTCATGTCGCTCGCTATGTTTCAGTCACCGATTGGCACATTTTAAACGTGTGTTTATTGGATTTGAATTATTAAGTTCAAATTATTTATTCCCCGCTATAATGACGCCGCCGCTATTTTCCAAAATAAGATAAACGTTTTTTGGAGAAAAAAAATGGATGTGGAAATTGCCGCTCTCTGGGTGTCTGTTTCTCATGGATGGCAACCGTTAACTGACATTTGAGGACCTTTGTTGCTAGGAGACGTCTCTGGGTGTCTGCTTCCCGTCGTAACACTGAACTGACATTAAAGGGCCTTTGTTGCTAGGTGACACACTGTCAACATCCGCGGTTTCCGCAGTGTTGTTTAGCCTTCCAACGCGGATGCATTGAAAGCTTTTTTATTCATATTATTAACTGGCCTTCATAGTGGTGGTTATGCAGTATTAGTGTGCCAATTTGCACTTTTCGCAATTTCCAAGTGGTGTTTTCATCAGTTTCAGGGCAGAGCGACAACCAATCAGTGCAACAAAACGTATGACATATGCACCGTTCTTTTTTCTATTTAAAAGTAGTGCTCAGTTTGTTAAACACCATCTCCTGAGTGTGTGGGGTGTCCCTCTGTCAGTCGTCCAATGGCAACCACCCCATTTTAGACAAACGCCTGGGATTGGTCGGCCCCGTTTCAGGAGCGGTGTGAGGGTGCATCTGTAAACACAAATAAATATGATCTGGCTGACCGATGTGGTTACAAGAGAGCAATGACTTTTCATTCATTCATTCACGAAAACACCTGGTTTAGTGCAATTTCATTATTTCAAGTAAATCGTTACATTTGGCTTGATTGCAGATAGTCTCTCTTTTCCAATGAAACTCTGAAATTTAGACCGAGGTGGACCCAGGACTCCATCTGTCTTCATAATGGAGTGTAAGAGTAGAACATGTTGTCTCAGTCCTTTTTCTCATTTCATCACAAATGGCAACTCCCTACTTCAAATGACAGCACCATTAGTAGGATAAATACTCTGAGTGAGGGCAGCTAAAATCGCCAATATTCACCTGGCTACTCCGGCGCCCACGCACAAGTCCCCGCACACCGCCTCAGACACAAAAGCCCGATCAACACCCAACGCTGCTGCTTGTCAGCTGTGGACTATATAAAGATAAACGATATTATGTTAAATCCCACTTAATGACAAATTTTTAATTTTCTGAACATGGTCATTTTCTGGCTAGTGAATCAAGTGTAAGGCGCTAATTGCGTGAGGATCTGAGCAAAAATAACTCCTCATTTTCGGGGATAATGAAAGAGAAATGCTGTAGATTAATGGCACTATTTATCTTTTTTAAATTTCTATCTTTCTCCGGTGAAGGCTGTCCTCCCCTAGGAAAATATTCATAAAATGAAATTGAAGTCATAACTGAATAGGTTATTAAACATTTTGAGTGCATATCACTTCTCTTTCCGTAGTGCTGTAAATTTAAATCGAAGTCGGTGGTGTTCGGAGTAAATTTAGTTTCTTTTTCTTTCTTTTTTTTTTTTATGATGGCACAATGGAGAAGGAACATGCGTCTTTGTCAGGAGGTATTTGCGATTCTAATTTCATGGCAGGCCAGATTATCAAAAAGGAATATCACAGCGTTTGGCTGCTGACAACACCTCAGCCTTCAGCCATGTGTTTCCATTAGGGGCCCTGGGCCGTCCAGGGGTTTGTTCTTCCTATTATTCTCAATTTCAGTCTTTTATCTTGATTTAAAGTGAGGCTTGCTGAATACCCCCCCCCCCCCCCCCCCCCCCTCGATTCCCCTTTTACCCCCCCCCCCCCTGCCACTCGATTCCCCTTTTAAGAAGTGAGAAATGCTCTACTGTATAAGGTTTCACACGCTCTCCGGGGAGGTGATGTAGATCGGTTCAAGGTGGAATAACTATCTTTAGCCATGCAGCATTTTTGGAAAGGCAGAGAGGAGAGACAGAGTACCTGCAAGGAGCAGGGAGGCACGGCGACCTGCCGCACCGTGTTTTCTGCCAAGGTCACAGGGCAACACCCTTTTATTCCCAGCCAAGTTTATGACAGTTTATTTTTTGACATATCGCACTCTGTTCACCGTTTATTAGGTAGCGGACCACAGTCTAATATTTGATCGCGGTTAGTGTCAACAATATTGAAGCTTTTTTAAATAAATGTTTTATATAAACGGCCATCTTTGTAATAGTTAGTCAAAGTTCTACATTTTGGAGGGTCAGTGCTGGCAAAAAAAAAAAAAAAAGTGCACCACTGAGCATATAAATATCTCTTAAAATTGACGTGACACAAGATCCTTTCTTATAGTTTTATCAAATTAGGAAAAATCATAAAGAATCTTACATAAACATTTAAGGTGTTTATTTATTTATCTGAGCTCAGTGTCCAACACATGCCAAAAGAACATAGTGTGTATGCATTATGAGGCATTAAACGGATATGTTTACAACCTTCACAGTACAAATAAATAAATAAAACGGTATTCACACATCTTCACTCTTTATTTTCACAAAACGACTTCACCGAAGCCACCGCTGTGCAGAATGTGTCTCCTACTGTACGCATAACTTGTTTAAAACCAATATTCTGATCATGTTCCAATGAGGTCCCGCCCCCCCCCCCCAGGTCTTCAAACGACGTCCTTCATTCATTTAAATGCAGAGCTCTTCAGCGCGGAGGGAGGCTCTTAATTGTGCATGTGTGGTCAGATATGGAGTGCTAATAGTGTTTGTAAAGCCATTGCCCCTCCAGAGGACAAGAGCCAAGGCTTATTATATCGTCTGACTGCTTCAGGACAAACTGTCGCGCGGGGATGCTCCGAAACAGAAAAGCAGAGCTGGAGCACCTGTCAGTCACTCATCCTCTCCCGGAGAGTCATATTGCTTACAGTCTGAGAAACTGTGATACGGAGGTCTCCGGTTGGTTTGAAATTAATAACATTTTGTTCCCCCCATTTCAAGAATGGACACAGTGCAAATGTACCATTTCTTGGGCAAGGGGCTCTGTAGCATCCCCTTAAGGATTTTCTTCCAATTTTTTTCCAATTCTATTTTGAATTTCTGCCAGTTGAAAACCTTAAAGTACAACATATAAGAACGCTCATACGGTCCTGACCTGTTTATGCAGTATAAAGTTGATAGGCTGTCAGGCCCCCAGCGAAAAAAGACCCAGAATGAAGCTATCTTTTAAATTGCCGGGGTGATGTTTGCAGATAATAAAAGAAATAAATCAGACATTGGGGCTGAATATTTCATTTGTTATCCATATTCCTTATGGGCAAAAAAAAAGAAAAGAAATTATATAGAAATGTAAAAAACAGCAATTCCACTTTACCCCCTCCAGAATTGTAACACTCGTGATGCTGTTTTCATGTCTGAAGACAAAGTGCATGCTTTCCCTCAGCTTCCAACAGATAAATCTAATAGGCAGCCCAAATTACTGGTTGTAATGTTGTGTAGTCTTAACCCAGTCGGCTCTTTCACTATCTTTATTTCTTTCAATTTTTCAAACCAATGGAAACTCCGCAGAAATAGCTCGGGACTAACTCCTTCTTCTATTTATAGATTTTTAGGATGTAGTACAAGGCCGAAAAAGAGGCTGAACGAACACGCTCTTTTGAAGTGTGAAATGATGACTGTGAATACAGCATTTTATATTTGTCTTCTTCTCTTCTTTAGTGTATGTGCTCTATTTGAATTCCAAATTCACACTGATCCATTTACCGACCGACCATTTCCTTGAAAAGTGACAGGACATATTCCTTATTTTTCATTTTCGTTTAAAATAAATTCGTGAAAAATAAACTAAGTCTATTTGTCACTTGAAAGTCAAATTTCTATTCACATCTATTTGCTGAGTCTGTGGCCCCGTTGGTAACCCAATTTAATTCAAGCCCACCGTTATATTAATAAAACGCCTCTCGCCCTGTGAGTCGCACGCCGAGAATCGCAGTGTCCTGCTGCTACTGTGTGATGAGTCTTTTGCCGCGCGAGGCCCAGAGCATATCGCTCATCACCGTGGCCATTATGCATTATGTGTCTGAGATGACACCTCGGACCTCCCACAACCCCTGGGTGAGATATCCTCCCCTCTGCAGTGGCACTTTAATCTTTATTTCGTCATGTCCGTCCTCCCCGGACCTCTAATATACTGTCTCATTTCTTCTTTGCCCATTTTCTGCTAATTCACCGCCATCTGCCTTGGCATCTGTTTGAGGGGAGAAAAAAAAAAAAAAAAAAAAAACTCGCATAGAGGGGAAAGAGTCTGTTCTTTTTTCTTCTTCTTCTCCTCCTCCGAAGTTTTTCTCTCTGGCTCATTGTGTCCCCCGCCGTCTTTGTCGGAGCCAAGGCCTCCGCCCCTCTCTGTCTTCCTTTTTCCCCCATTAAGCCTCCGCAAACCCCCTTTTCGAGTCTAATGCTACATGTAAACCTCGGACCTGCTTCCTCTCTTGTTCACGGTGGCCCCCCAAAGACCACGAAAAAAAAAAAAAGAAAACGGAGGGAGGGCGGGCGGGTTCTGGGGGGTAAGGGTGGAGGTCATATCCTTTCCGTGTCCAACTGCTTGGTCAATAACCACTGTCAACAGGAGTGCACAAAAGATAAGAAAAGTGCAATTGTAATTTTGGCACAATGGCGGGCAGCTCTCATAAGGCCCGACTGAGAAAGGGACACCCCTCCTCCCCCCCCCCGGCCTCTCTCTCCGGCTCCCTCCCTCTCCTCTTTGAGCGTCGCTGACAATAGGGGAGCCTGCTGCATTGCCGGGGAGAGCCACGGGATCACCTCAGTCAGCCCGCGGATTACAGACATTCTTTGGCAGGAGCAGTGTTGCTGCGGCGTCCTCGTGGGCCCTCTGAGGCTGCACAGCGCTACTGCCTGGGGTTCCCGTCCCCCGCCCCTCCCTCCCGTTCCTCCCTTCCTTTTTTGTATTGTGTTCACATGTTTGACAGACACGGAGCCCATAATAATCTCTTTCCCGCAGGGACCTGCGCCATTTGTTTGGCAGACCCTACAAACAGTTCCAATCCCTCTTTCTCTCCCCGCCTTGTCTTCGCTGCTGTAGCCTGTCGTCGTCATCTAATTAATGCAGCCTCCCTTTTCATCTCCACTTCCTGTTTATTGTCTGATCCTCAAACCCCCCCCCCCCCCCTACTCTCTTAAGTCCCAGATTTGAATGTCAATGCCACTCACTGGTTATGATACCATATTTGAGTGGCTGGGGATTAAGAAAATAAATAAATAAAAGGTGTCTTGTCTGTGGATTATGACTTTCGTACATATTTCGTACATATTCATTGTTTCACCATTACCGCCGCTAATATCGTCAGGAACGCGGTTAAAGAGGTCAGGATTCGTTTTCAACAGAGTAAAAAAGGATTAACCAGTTCATGCTTGCCATTTGCTTGCAGCAGCTTTATGTGATTTGCAGCTAATTTTCCGGCCTTACGTTGTTCATGAAATTAACATTTTCATTTGGATATCCCGAGAGACAGTTATCCCTTATACGTTATAAAAGGATCAATTCAGAGTGACTATTGAGAAAATAAGCAACTAAAAAAACTGTTGCATAACATGGGTTTACTGCAGTGAAAGGGATTTAAAAATAGTCCAAATGAATGTCTAATAACTTTTCATAATGCCGTATGTTTACAACCATTATACTTTCATTCCATTTTTTATGTTCACTTTGGGGACTTAAGGGCATACAAAAGAGTCAATCTCATCTTTTGCTACTTAAAACATCCATTTCACTCCATTTCTGTGGCAAATATTGCAATTACAATGTATTAAAATAAGATGAGAGAGGACTTACTCTATATTAATACCTCAATAAATAGAGGCGTATAGAATAATTAAAATGAAACACCCCTTTCCCAGCTTCTACATTTAAGTTGTACAATTTATTTATTTTTTAATTTGTAAAATGTAAAATGTACGGATGTATGCCAATTCTACATGCGTTATTATTTTTCTACTATTTTAAGTATTATTTTATGCCATAATCATTTTTTTTTCCTTCACTAAACATCGTATTTCTTGTCTTTCCTTTTTCACTACTTTTCACTACGACCTTAATGATAAAATACTTTTCTGATTGTCCATCTATCACAATGGCATGGTGCAGTTATACTTGGGTTAAAAGTTAAACTTTGCCGTTGTTTTTTTCCCCCTCGTGCTCCAAGCTTTTTTTTTTTTTTTTTTTTTTTTACTGTTTTCTCCAAAAGTACAGAATGTATACTGGGTCTGAGGAAAGCTGCTACCTATAATGAAACCGAAAACGTCTCCATATGGAGTGATATACAGTGAGTGTACACAACTATAGCAACCTATTTATGACCTCTCCCTCTGTGAGAGAGAGATTTGAGCAGCCATAATTGGTTCTCCTCACATGTTCTCTCCCCAGTGTGCACCCTGCTCACTCCACAGGGAGCACTTTGATGATAACTTGCTGCATTACACGCTAACTTTTCGACAATGGCTACACGCTCTGTCTTTATTGCCCCGACTCCTAATGGCTATCTGGAAGTGCTGCCTCTGGCAATCCGCTCGCAAATAAATAGAAGCTGACACAGTAATTTACTCAAATCTTCTCTACAGTTTTGCCCCGCTCTCCCTCCAGAGATTTCCCCTGTAACAACAATTATTTCAAATGTCATTGATTCCTAGCTTCGGGGCATAGGCAAATGAACATAAAACCCTTTCCCATGGTCAAAATTAAAATATTTAGGGGTGGGGGAGGTGGTCTCGTGAGGTGGACATCAAATGTCACCATTACTTGGTTGTGCTTGTGCTCTGGATCAGACATCAAATCAGCTGTTTTCTTCACCAAATGACTATTAACCTTTATCTAATAGGGGCAATGGCTCTCATTTAGAGAGCAGACCCAGCGGAGGACGTGTAATTCCCCTTTCTGTGGAGTTGTCAGCTCTGCGCACGAAACAAGATGAACCCATAACCGCGGTGCTGCTGTTTCGGTTGAGCCACAGAAATCGATTTAAAAAAAGGCTAATCCTACAGTACTACGCATAAAATCCACTCATATGTCGCTTTTGGTGCCCCTTTGCGTGCTTGCAGGACATCTGTGCGCGTCTGTATGGGTGCGCACATTTGAGAGGCTGCAGTGGGGAGAGGGGAGGGAGGGTCAGGGAAATGTTTGTGGTTCATTTCCTTGTTTCAGGTTGTTGTGCAAGGCACAGCTCAGTGGAGGGGATCTTAACATGTCACAGTGTCATGCCAGTGTCTCCGTCTGGTTCTACATGACCCCTCTCACCCCCTGCTCCCGTCTCCGTGGACTCTGCTTGGCCAGGCACACCAGATAATGTGATAAAGATATTTCTGCTCCAACAGTAAATAAGGAAAGGTGTCCTTGTGTGACCAACTGGTTATTGAGCTGCTAACCTGTGCGAACAAGCCTATGAGGTGGTGGTCCAGGCGGGTACGGTTGTTAACCACAGATGCACACATAATACAATAGAAAAAGTCAGTGCGGCCATACGAAGCACTTCACCTCAGTCTCAATAATGCAGCACTGATCTAATATGACATTTAAATTAGTCGACCATCTTCAGAACGTGTTTTTCTTGTGTGAGTGAGAAAGTCTTGAGAAATGTTGAGGCTCCATACAGGCTAGGATAAATCATGGAAACGTTCATTCATTCATTCATTCATTCACTCACCAGACATTTAGTATAAATTGTATAATTTCAGACAGATGTGTGTGTTTTATTTGGGCTCAATTGTAAGATCATACAGAAATAAAGAAATGATAAGAAATACATAGGCTATGTTGTTAAAACGCACAACGAATATATACAATCTATCCCATCATCATCGTCCTGGATGTGCTGAGTAGATTAGATGACAGTATATAGTTGGTCAGTTTTAGGTGCAACAGCGACAACAGCACTGCGATCATTGGGCTTTACAACCATTGTCTGTCAAACACTACGTCCCAGGATTTGGCTGTGAAAGCTCACCCATGACTGTACCAGGTCGGTCAATATTCAGCTTCGGGCCCGGTTTAGTTAGCCTCTTTCGCATAAACACTCAGTCACTCACACAGACAGACACACAAATGAGAATTGCACCCGTGGGACCCAATGATTCTATCATACTTTAGCTAAACATAGACTGGGAATTAGTTGACTGGATAATCAATTTGACGGAGTGCCTCAGCAATAAGTGAGTGAAATGCACAGATAGTGCATGTCGGATAATCTTCTTTAAGTCAAACATTTGTCACACAGATCACAAATGTAATCTGCAGGGTAAAAAAGAAAAGAAAAAAGAGCCTGGAAAGTTTTAAAGTCTATTTACTATTTATCCCGACCTTTGTTACCTCAGAAATTAACCTGAATAGGTCACGTCTGGCTTCCATCTAGCTGACATGAAAACCTTTTTTTAAATCCAATTGTAATACAAGTACATACCCAAATAAAATACACACATTTGTCTTAAAATGAGCAGAGTGCTATACACATCCTTCTAATTATTTTTTGAAGAAAAAATGCCTGGGCAATATGTCCGCATAGTAACTGCAAAGCATTTAAGTACTAAACACCTCTAAAAGTAAATGACTTCTGAATAATTACCACCTAGAACCTCTGCTCTCAGGGGGGCCGTTTAAGGAGCCCAGATGGCCACCAAAATAGGATTTAGGTGCCAAATTGACAACATTACTCACACAGGGATTATCAATTACCTAAATATCAATGGCAGTGTAATATTACTGAGAGGAAGAATGTGTCTAGGAGGGGGTGTCGCTGACCGTGGTATGGTGACAGGGAGCCATTGGCAATCCATGTCGATCTCACCTATCTGACTTTAAAACAGAGCAAAAAAAATAGCCCAAAATAAGCTCTAACATTCACAACCACCTGGCCAAAAAAAGGTGCCAATATGCTACGAGTTTTATACGCCTTCAAGACTAAATGCCTTACAAACTCAAGTATTAAACACATATGTATTCTTGTGGGGGTAAATGAGTGTGTGAGCGAGAGGAACGTGCTTTTGTTGTTAACAGGATTAGGATTAGAAATGACCTTCCTCGGTAAAAGTCGCATTACCACCGAGTAGAAATACTCTGCTGCAAGTTAATCTCCTCGATTCGAGTGTTTACTTGGGAGAACCTATTTGCATCAGAAAACAGCCTATTGAAAGTAGCAAAAATGAATGTACTCCTGCTGGATGGCCCATTTTGGAATAATGCATATCATTGGATCAGGGTGATTTATTTACGGGTTGGACTAGCGAATTAAATGTTGCAGTACGTAGAGGTAAGGCTGATTTCAGCAGCAATGGTGTGCAAGGGAATTCTTCTTGTTGTTTGTAAGCGGTGGCTATAGGTTGAGTAATAATTCCTTAATGTTTTTGTTTTTTTAATCGGCTTTAAATGATAAAATAAATATTATCTTGACAACCCCACACTCAGGTCACATCACCTGCTTTGCAAATATATCTGATAAATACAACCTCATCTGGAAAGGACACCAGAGGATTAACTGTATTGTGTGTCTACGCTCCCATTATTCCAACATCTTGACTATTTATAGGCGGCAGGTTTTCCACGAAAACCTTTCACCTTCCACGTTTTTTCATCAAATCGGTGGAGTTTGGATGCATCTAATTAAGAAGTCAAGCAATGCAAACGAAACGTTTCAGTGAGTTCTTCGTGACAGTGATATATACTACATAGATCATCTTCACTTATTTTGACTCACTAATTAATCAACATTACTTATTCAGAGAAAAAAAAAAAAGTTAACTTTGTAATTAGCAAATGACTTGATCTGTTGCGGGCGAAAACTCGGCGAAAGCGAAGAGCTTTGTATTCGATATGGAAATCCTAAGGACTCATTAGCGTTATGATTTAGCAAACGTTACATAAAGTCAGCAGTGCTGCTAATGCTTGCCATGTGGATGATTATATTAGTCTCTAAATGAACAGACAAATGAAACTCTGGGTAAACAGTTCCATAACGTGGCAGAGTAAGGAGCATTCAGAGATTGACGCAAAACTCGCTCAGGGTGTATTGCACCAGTGACTACATTTCTGGTGTCCATTGTGGAAACATTACATTATTAATGCAAAGGTGAAATTGTACTGACCATCACTTGTTTATTTGGATTGGGGATTTTTTCCAACTAAAACCCACCGTCAGGAATTCATAAACACCAACAAAAACACATTTCACGTGCCTCCTTTGTGGACGAGGCTCAGAGGATAGAAACTTGGGTGTAGTTTGCGGGATGAACTCGAGCTTTGCAGCGGGCAGTGAGTGAGCACATTAATCTAATGCATCAGCAGGTCCACATTTGTTTTAATGCAAACTGAGGAGTGGAAATGCACCGGCATCTCAAGGGAGAAGAAGCTTAAAATTCCCGCCTAATGAAAATAGATGACAACGTTAATGAGTTGTCCAAACATAACAAATGGAATGAATTACTGCCTTCGCACCAAGTCTGTTTCATTAAAATACAATAAAAGGAAAAGATTAGGTTTATGTGGGGAAATAACTTTCCTCTTTTGCGTTATTGATGAGGCTTAGGGGAACGTGGCAAGGTTGGCTTGAGCCTCTGCTCCATATGGATATGAAAATATTGCCGGTGTATGGCGTGGCCATTTTTCCCCGGAGGCGCGCGTGTGGCTAAATCGAACGATCGCGCTGACTGCTGACCCCTCAATTGGCCACGTTGGAGTCAACCCTGCTCAAAGCGTTCCGCCGAGTTCCGCCGACAGTCGACCCTTTTTTCCTAAGGAGGCGACGTTCTCTGAAGCGACGGAGGATTCTCGATACAGATACAGTTTGTTTTGGGGTTTTTTTTGGGGGGGGCTGAAACCATCCACTCCCATCCGTCTTGATGATCTTATTCCCAGAGTAATGTTCCTCCGCCTTAATCAATTTTTGTGGCAGACCCGTGTTCGTAGTAGCCAGGAACACTGGGATTATGGGCGGAGGCTACTCTCTCTCTCGACCTTGTCTGTGTAACAGTACTGTTAGCCCTCAGCCTCGGGCAGTCAAACACACACTCAATCACCCCCGTAACCCCTCGCAGTCAACAGCAGACCGCCGCAGCCCGTTGCCACAATCTCAATTTGGATTTCGTCTCAGACTGTGATGACGTGACAGAGACAAATAAGAGGATTTGTCTCGATCTTTCGACTCTCCCTTGAGGAAGTAAGTCTTCACCTTGAAGTTTAGCGACCGCATGGCCGCCCGCTCCCGACCAAACGCGCCTCACCGTCGGCGACTGTTCCTCTGATGGCACAAACTGAGCGCATTTGGCCTTAACCCCTACAATTGACCATACTTATTAATATCAGAGGGTGAGCTCTCAGGAATGTGTTCAGGTGCAGACTTTACAATGTAAACTGATGATATGCCACATTTTCGTCGAGGTGAACGGAAAACTGCACCCGTATAAAAAAAAAGTTTATGAAAACATCTGTCTCTTCATAGTCATTTACAGTACTTCCAATACATTTTCGAATTCAAGCGTTACATTTTTTAGGCTGTTTCAGTTTTTTTCAGCGTGACATCTTCACGTCTTTATTTTGATTCGTCCGATCGAGAGTCAAACTGACAGATTCTGAAACCCTTCACTGCCTCATTTTTTGATCGCCTCGCCCGACGAGACGACCGATTATTTCACTTCCAATTGAAATGTTTCCCTTCAATCACGTGTTTCCAGTTTCGTTCAACAGCGTTGACTCTGTAAGTTGAATGGACGTAGCCGTCCGGTGTATCAAAAACATATCAGCAGGCCTAAATGAGAGCAACCCTCTGCCAAGCCCGCGTCGGTAAGCACTGCGAGCCCTCTAACAGTGATGCACTGTAATGGCCTGGTCTTGAGTCTGGCCAGAACATCGCATGAGGTGCTAAACAGCGACTGGCTATAAATATCAGCGGTGAACACTGCCAGTTGCACTCTTGTGGCTGCAATGAGCCCCGATGATAGGAGCTTGAGAAGAAAGGGGGATATCAGTGGTCACTAAATCATCCTGTAATCAGCTCTCTATGCAGGATCATCCATGCATGTTCAACGCCCCATTCTGGAGAGCCCCGGCGACAGAACGCTCCAGCTGACCCCATCTGTACCCCATCTCGTTTTGCATTATCCCCAACCCATAAAAGTCCCAGGCAGCACAAAAGAGTTAATGATTCCCTTTGTTTTGTCGCGGGGAACAGAACCAAAGCAAATGACAACAACAAATCCATCAAACTTAGCAGCAGTGAGCACATCAGCAGTTTTTGCCAGCCCACTAGAGGCCTAAAATGCACATATTGCACGCTGGCCCCCCAAGCAGCAGGCGGCCCTGGGACTCGCCAGCCCCTCGGTGGCCAGAGAGGACTTGATAAATGACTGGAGCAAACTTCTCTGTCACCAGTGAGGGAGGAGTCCCCCGCAGTAAGCTACATCATCCTAACAGCATTATTCTTTTTCGTGCCCGGTGTCGATACGGCGTCCTGTGATTGGCGTCACGCTTTGCACGGGTTAATTGGAATCCTGAACTGGAAAACGGCGAGGGAGAAGTGCAAATATCGTCGCCCAGAGGGCCGCCGTGCGAGCGCCACAAATATGTGTGTCGATTCCCTTGGCAAAGATGTGAAATGTTGACACCGAAGCACACTCGGTAAAGAGCTTGAACATGTTGCATTTGATTATTTATAAACTTTGTTTTAATAACCACACCATAATACATTTCACGAACAAAGGTTTAACACGATAAGAGCAGTGGAAAACCACGATGAGATCTGTTGTTGGTACCCCAAACGTAGCTTGTTCCTTTTCACGCCAAAATAAGAGTAGCGGCTTATTTAAACCTGAAAGTAACCGTTTTGCAGAGTTTATCTTTGTCTGCATTTTTTTTTTTTTTTTTGCCACACGTCAAGATGTGAGACAAATGCAGGGCCATTCCAGTGAAATGGACAGTTTTCCTCATCAGGGCAAATGGAAGACAATGTCAAATGACCGTATTGATAAGTTAATGAGGCACAAAACACAAGTCCAAGAAGACCCATCCAACACCCACCCTGTACTATCGTGGCCTCAAATTGTTGATTTGCACATTATTCACGTTGCACTGTTGGATCACGTGAAGAATCGATTTAATTAAACGTCGCATCCACGAGAGCAAATAACTTCACCATTTCCTTGACCGTGGAGCCACAGTTATCCGGCATGGTCTCGTGGACCTCGTGTTTGCTGTACTTTGTCATTTTATTTTGTCAATGGACGAGCAACCGGGAAACCCCTAACGAGACCCGAAATACGTGTTTCATGTTTGAGCAGCAATGGAAATTACTTTTCCTTTTTCAACCAGGCGCACGAGAATCACAAGAATCAGCGAGACAGCAGATCAAGAGTAAAATGAAGTATGCAAATGTAATCATATTTATCAGAGAATGCTTATGGCAGAAAGCTATTAATTTCTCCTCTGCTTCTTGACACTTTAACATATGCATCACCTGCTTCTTGCAAATGATTATTTTTGTGTTTTCCATCTCCGTTGACAGAGCATTATTTTCTTTTCCATTGCGCCTTGTTATTTTTTCGAAACTTTCTCTGTCTGAAGTGTGTAATGGCCTCTGATTGAAATTTCATTCAGAACAACTAAGTGAAATACATGTTGTGTATTTAATGGGAAAAATAATTGCACGTCAGATGAAACAAAGCATGACGCATAGTAACCAGGACGACTGACGGAAAACACAAGTCAGCAAAGAGGTCAGGCTGTTCACTCTCTCATTCGCCGCAATTACGCGCTACACTCATTCATTTACTCATTCCCCTCACACTCTCACCTGGCTGATCTGTTGCTGGCTTGCTCACTCTCTGCTTTGGCTTTCCATTAGACAATTTGACAAACCTCCATGAAACTGTGGAACTGTATTTGAGCTGTAATTCCCAAATTAAAATCCTGTCTCCAGTGTATGGCATTTAAACCTATATAATTGGTCGAATATGCTGCAGTTAATGGAACACCATTTAATTTAATATACCTCTCTACATAGCGGTGTAGGCGCTGCTCATAACAGAATAACCCCAGATGCAAACATGTTGGTCCCATACAAACTTCACTTCTTCCGCTTTCATTTCATTTCATACAATGCTGTTACCGGCCACATAAAAATAGTTAGTGGATGTTCTAATTGTTTACAGATGAAATCATATGATCATTAATTTTACTCCTATACCGATACCTAAATATATAAACAGAGCATTTATAAATATGGTAAATCTATGTTAGAGTAACTACATGTGAATAGTGCCAGTTGACTTCTCAGCATTTAGGAGTTGAACACACTTCTTCTTGATGCCACCTAATAGTATTGCCAGCTGTATGCCTTATTAGTTGTATTGGGAAAATACATTTAGCAACTCATGAGATCTCTTATAAATGAATCCCAAGGTGATGCGTTTTTAAAATGGGCATGATCGTTTGGACACAGAATCATGATACAGTATGCAACAATAAACACCATTATGCATTTGGACCTGTGCGCAAAATCCCTTCTCACTGAACAAAAGGTAGAACATGTATTCTATTCCTCTTATGGCTAGTTTTCTTTCGAGAACATATCACACCTATACAGTGCTTTCACTAAAAAAACGTATATGGTCAAGCAGTCATGTGTTTGACCGCTGCAGGACTGGGAAGCCCACCGATACACAGAGAGCTATTGAGCTCTCTGGAGAAGCACAGTTGCTGCATTTGGATGAATAAGAAGCAACATTTCCTGTAACGACTGTCGGAGAGACGACTGTTCAGGAGTGCTATTTCAATTCATCCCCGGAGCAGCCCACAGGAATTGAGCCCATATTGAGCTGACTCCTGGGCTCTGACAGTGGTCAGGAAGATTGATTCCAGGGCTAGATCCACCCCTCACTGAAGACTGAATTGCACAGTGGTTTCTGCGTATGCATCACATGACCTTGACGGCTGGACGAGAAAACAAACCTGGAAATAGATGAAAAACCGTATCATGTCAAATCATGTAAGTGGCCTTTTCAGGACATTCATAATTATTGTGTTTCGTAATAGCAGGCCATCATATCCACCATGCATAGTGTAATGACCTGTGGGCTATTGCAGGGACAGTATGGTGGTGATCATCACATCTGCCAAAGTGCCCCTAACCTTTAGAGTATCACTTATAATTAGCAGGGATAAGACATGCAAAAAATACCAGATGGTAACATTATTTGATAGTCTCCCAAAATGACGACCACGGTCCTTTAATTCTTGTGTGATAGTTTTAATTAAAATGGCTTGTCAAAACGACAATTTACGCTAAATTGATGCCAAGCATGATGCTATTAATACAATGTCACTGACATTCCTATTAATTACTCTGACTAGTTGATACCACACACATCTTCATTATCGACGCAAAGATTGCCTTAACTGTTAGAGGAATGGAGAGTACAAAGTAAGGCATTTATCTAATATCCATTAAATATGAGTATTAACTCAGTTTGAAATTGGTTGAGGTGATAAATAATCCACCTTCCCTGTCAAATCTGCCATCAACAGTATATGTATGTGCGCAGACCATTTTTATTTTATTTTATGTTATTTTTCTGTTGCCTGAGTAACAGAACTGTGGAAAAAAACTGTGGTTTTATAAACAACCAAATAATGGTTGGAACGGACCTTGCAGTTTCATCGCTTGATTGTCATGCTTTTGATTTCCTGTCTTATTTTGAAGTTTGTCTCTGCTTGTTTTTTTTGTGTTAGTTTCCCTCCATTTCTGTCTCCTGCTTCATCCCTGATTGCCTTCACCTGTGTCTTGTTTTTCTGCCCTGTGCATTCTGGGGGTTCCTCTCTGTGTCAGCAAGTCTCTTACTATCACCTGTGTGGAGATTTCTGTGTTTACCGTGTCCCCCAGTGTTTGGTGACATTTGGATATCCCAGCTTTTTTTTTTTTTCGGAATTTGGCTTCGGAGTTGTGCATTTCTTTTGTTCTCCTGCCTGCCATCTCCCTCGCCCTGTAAGTTTGTTTCCGTTTGTGTTTACTCAAGTCATTGAGATTGAGCTAACGAGATGCTAGCAAGCAACATTACCGACAAACTCTTTTGACACAATGTCAGTAACTACAAAATAAATAAATAAATAATAATTACCCTAAAACAAAAACCCGTAGGCAGAGATAATGCATGGTGAGACATACTTCGCCACCATGTTGGTAAAAAACAGTGTTAGCTTGTTGTGTGTTGGCCCAGGTTGCGGCTAGTAAACAGTTCAGTCAGGTCTGTCTGGTTCATCCGTTTTCTTCGTGTGACGGGGCAGTCATCTTCATTCCCCTTTGTCCTTACTTTGGAGCAGGGGGTAATATATAAAGCTCCGTGCTCACATGCGGTGTCTCCCCCGCCTCTCCACTTGTCCTCCTGGACTGAATAATGTCTGTGGCATCACTCCTGGCTTGATATGATGAGTTATGTCCTGATTTCAGAGGAGTGGACATTTCATTTATTTGTAATGTAGACGTTTTATGATGCGGTCATGTATGATTCCATCCCATTGGCTTTCTGCTTTTATTGTCAGATAAGAACTGTGTCCTATTCACATTATTAGCTTCGGTGTGGAATCATCTCTTGACTATATATCCGGCACCCTGCCCTATATTATTCCTAAATGAAGAGCTTTTTTATTTTTATTTTATTATATATCCTAATAATAAACCCTGAATGTGTCTCTTTCTTTCTGTCTTAGGACCCTGGAAACTTCAGTGTAAGAGAGTGAGTTGGATTGGGGGTCACCAAAAAAAAAAAACACTTCTAATGCCAACACTTGACGGGGTCCTTAGCTGCACACCTGTCAAGTTTGAAGTCCCATTGAATGAGCAGCTGTCAAGATGAATCGAAGGGCGGCAAAGCAGAAGCGGGTTTCTGGATTTATCAGCGAGGTAAATAAGCAAAGCACATACATTATTTGCTCCCGGCGTATGTTAATTGTCCATAGTTTACGACTGTTTGCCCACACTGTTATCCTTTGTTTTATGGCGCCCCACCGCAGTGAGCTCAAAGTCAAACTCGATATGATGAGGTATTAGCCTCCGCCACCATTTCACTCCGACATGTCAAGGTCAGGTCACTGTGGGATTGTCTCCAACCCCCAGCGGCTGCAGCCACACATCTTCCTTCAGTAAGGGACGTGTGTTATTTGTGTTCACCTCATCGTCAGCTCAGATGGGCTGTGCGCAGACAATAACACCGCCTTTAACCTTCTAAATGATTACGAGTGTTAAAAAAAAAAAAAAAAAAACAGCTGCTTGCTCTGCCACGGACACTACTTTGGTTTTGTTTTCAGCTTATTTACTCGACACAAATGGTAACTGTTTTGTTGCATGCTGAGATAATACATGTAAGCAAAGCAGATATTTACACAGACTTGTACCATGTTTTCTAATGCGGCCCTCCTGTAGCATGACTCCTGTGATAAACCTGCCCACCCGCCTGATGAACTTGTACTTCAGAGCAATGAGACCTCCAGTTTTCTGCCACGGTGTTTACTCTGAGTCTGCCAACAGCGGAAGGAGAGGGGATCCATTTGTCCCAAGGTAAGACACACTCACCAACACCCCGGTGTTAAATAAACACTCCCAGACCTCTGGCCAGCTCACTCTAGCTACTGGAATACCATTGGTGTGTCGAGATGATGGAGGGCTATTGTTATCTATCGCCTCTGCACTCTGCTGAGAGGCCAAGGAGAAAGCTGGCCACAGCGGCATACATATAGTCTCGCCCACTCACATTATGTTATATTTGTTGGCCCGAAATAAAAATAGAACAAGGGAATTGCAGACCCTTTTCTTAGAATAACATCTGACTGAAGAAGGACACAGAGAGAGAGAGAGAGAGAGGGGGGGGGGGGGGGGGTAAAAAATTAGAGCGCAGCTCAGCGTGTGTTTCATCACCTGAAAAGCCAATGAGGGAGAGCTTCTCCGCGTCAACACCGTAAAGCGTGTCCCAGCTTCTGCTGCTGCTGCCATCTCCGCTGCACGCTACACTAACCGAGAATGTGTATTTCTGCAGATGATTAAATCAATACCATTTTGACAAGGCTTGTTGGAACATGCCTCTTTATTTTACACAATTCCTTCCCTTTGGTCGGGGAGCATTTATCAACCTGCCGGGGCCGCTGTCACCTAATGGAGATTGTTCTTTAGTCTGCACTTGATAGAAGGGGAGCGATTATGATGCATGTCGATGGTTTACAGAGGTATTGACACAGGAACAAAGAGCAGAAACCTTGTGGCTGACGGCCTTTTCCTTTACACGCGTTCGAAGCGTCTAAGTCTCGTTTCAAACGCGTCGTTCTCCGTTGCAGCGCGTCTCCAATGATGCTTTGCATCAGTGGTCAATTAAGGTCTGAAGGCCCCGTAGTGCTGCAGTCCATGTGGGTACTCCAATGTCATTGTATTTACTTTATGAGCTAAGGCAGGCTGCCTTTTTACTCTGTCTTTGGCACACAAGGAGTTAATGATAAAAAAAAGCAGCCCAGGGTGTGACAACAGGCCCTGAATATAATACGCTTGAAGGAGACAGGGATGAGAAAAGGTGGGATGCATATAAAAAAGAGGGAGGAGAGTGGGAAAACAAATGATGGGCTCTGCCTATAAATTCTTCATCTGCATTGGCTGATTGGAATGGCTTGACTGTGCACTCGGCTGTGGCTTAACAACTAATCCGGTTTGTAAGTTATTATTTATCTTCGGTGAAGTTTGTCAAAGTTGGGCTTTGATTTTCTACCCTGATTTCCCTCTTGTGGCTTGCTCTCGCACACGGTCCCCACATAATTTATGACTGCCTCTGGTCTTGATGACAGATTATTAAAAGTAGAATTAGTTTTTTGCACAGGATTTCTCCACTGGGAATTGGGAAGGCAGTGCTCTCCGCGGAAGGTCTCTTACGAGGTCTCCATTACTAATAGAAGTTTTTTTTTTTCTCTGATGGGGGGCAAGGAGACTAATGATTTGAATTTACTGTGGCAGCCGCCACGTGGTCTGGAAGGCATCAGTCGAACAGACAAGAGGTTAACTTCCTCCCTGTGGAGAGGTTTATTGGATTGTTTAGCAGCAGAAGGATAATGTTTTTGTCATAGACTGCTGCGGCAAAACAGTGGTGTGGCTGAGAGAAGGGGAGAAGAGAAATGAAGGAAGGAACGACATAGAGAGAGGGGGTCCAGGGATGGATAGAGGGGCAGAAAGGAGAAGGGGATGAAAGCAGCATGATTATAGCACAGCGAGCGAGGAAAAGCAAGTCATTTCTAATATCAGTAGTCGGATATGATAAAACAAAAGTGGGAAAAAAAAAAAAGAAGTGATTGTGTACCATTCTTTTACATCTCTTACCCTTGTGCACAGGAAGAAACGCTGTCCCATTCAGCGGTGAGAACAAAACACAAGCACGCACACACATTCAGTCTCACTCACACACAGACAAAAAGAGAGATGTTAGTTCCTTTCACCTGATGGCCGTTTGGAGCTTGTACTCCCAGCATGCCTCGGCAGTATGGGTACCAGAGGGGAGTCACAGCGCAGCTGAGAGCCTCGGCTTAATCTTATGCATCATTAAGCACTCAGCGGCAAGCCAGCGCTGTTCATATACATCATCCACGCTTAATAAACATAATGATGACATAAGATGTAATTCTAGATGAATTTTCATTTTATAGGGAAATGGAGAATTCCTGTAGAAAGAAAAAAAAAAAAAGTAAATTATCTGGGAAGTACAAAATAAATTATGTTTTTTTTTTTTTTTTTTTTCCCCAACCTAGATGAATGTAGGTGCATCTGATTTGGGGATAGCGTGTTAGGCTGCATACGGATGTGGTGCTGATGGCGGCGATGGGGCTTTTTTGGTTACGGCGGTGGATGTGCTGGTGTGGCAGGTGTGGTTGGATGAGAGGCGGGGTTGTAGCAGGAGTGTGGAGGGGAGGTGGGATTCGTTGGAGGAAAAACGGGGGGTGGGTATTATTATTATTATTATTATTATTATTAGCGGGGTTGTAGCAGGAGTGTGGAGGGGGGGTGGGATTCGTTGGAGGAAAAACGGGGGGTGGCTATTGCGAAACGTTTGCAATTTTTAATTCCTAATCGCAGGGCATGATGGACAGGCTGAGACACCCCCGAGTGGAGCTCATCCATCATGGGAAGAGGAAACCAAGCACTCACACACATGTGTGTGCATATAGAGATGTAGAGAGAGGGGGGTTGTAAAAAAAAAAAAAAAAAAACTACAAAAGCGGAGAGGGAAAATAGATTCCAGATAAAAAAGGGAAGGATGTGGGAGTGAAAGGGCAGCGGGTACTGTGGGAGGGCATCACGGGCCTGAGATTGCTTCGTGTCTCCCTGCTGGGACCCCGGGAGGAGCTCGGCCTGGAAATGAGCTCCGCTCTCAGGGACTGTACAAGACATTGAACCATCTTTAAGAGCTACGCTTGCCTCTCTTGTCTTCAGAAGATAGCGGACATGAAGAGTTGGTGACCCAGCAATGGCAAAGGGAATAGCCGTGGGATATAATCAACCATGGAAATGGTTGCACACACAATCACACACACACACGATATGTAAACCTATCCAGGACATTTGTTTTCCGAAGCATTCGCTTTCTGATCCTACATTTGATAATCTACGACAATAAGGGAAAGAAACGGTGTAAACTAAGGTCACTTTCACAATGTTTGACATGGCAACTTCATCTCCTAAATGAGTCTTGAATCTTGGAATCCATCTCCGGCTGTTTCCTCTTTGTCAGAGCAAGTTTTCACAAAACGTGTCCTGATAGCAGCGAGCACCATCGGAATATGTAAACTATACATCAAACATGATAATGTCTCATTATGCCTGAGAATTAATTAGCTTCATTGTGTTGAGGTCCTGGTTGCCTGGCTTTTTTTTTTTTTTGAGGCGTAATGTGAGTTTTAGACCTCAGCAAGTTTGGAGCCAGTGGACCATACGTGCCAGTATGCCACTGGGTGAGCCAAGTCTCTCAATGCAGGGATCATTAACATCCCTCTTTCTCTCTGTCGATCTCACTCTCTCTCTCCCTCGCTTCTACTCTACGACTTTATTTCCATCTTCAATGTAAGCGAAGCCTTTATTTTACCATGTAGCCTATTGCCCTAAAATGTACAGCTCAGACTTGGTATGTAAACCAGTTTCATGTACATTTCATATATCTATAATACCTTCCATACACCTCAGTATCTACATCTTACCAGTCAGGTTGGGCCGACTGTGATGCCATCCACTTTATAATTACCTACCCATAATCCCCCTCGCTTTCTCGGAAAAAAAGCAGTAATAGGCAGAGAACAGCGACAGGATCAGAAAAATGGGCTTTTAACTTACGTGCAAAGTGATAAATGGATTGACCACAATGTAGACTAATGGAGCCATGGAACTAATTAGGCCGAGCGGAGCTGTGCTTAAATGTAAATGGATTGAGCTGGATGAAACGTTGGAACAGCTGAGAGAATGATGAGGTCCTTCACTCGGGGGTCAATCAATGGCCAAGCAAATACAATTCGAGGACCCCTGTGAGGTTGTAGTCCGGTTATTATTATTATTTTTTTTTAATTGTTGCATGTATGAATTATGCCTCTCTCTCTCTCTCTCTCTCTATATATATATATATATATATATACACTCAAATGTCTCATAGGGCCTCTGTGCCATTGATCCGTAAGGTTGACTGCATGACTTTGCAGAGAAGCTGTTATAAATCTCTAATCAGCCCGGCTCTCGGGCCCTGCGTCTTGGCACCTACCACATGTTTGCCGGCGTGCCCTCTGACTTCTGCGGTCCGCTCTGGGCTGCGTCTCAGAAGCGTCTCAGAATCTGCCGCTTTACCCTCAAGAATGGCCGCAGAGATAATTAATGTGCTCAGCCGCAGCACCTCGCCCTGGGTTCTGCCTCTCACTTCGAGCCCCGTGCATCCGTTTAGTCTTTACGGCCGCGCTGTGACCTTGTAAACATCTGCGGAGTGAAGGAAGTCGGGGCAGCACGCGGGTTTTACGCGGCGTGTGTTTTTCTTTGCCCGCTATGCTGCCTTGCGTGTCTTGTCCATTGTTTATTTCGATTTTTTTTAATAAGAGCTTTGCAAGCTTGGAAAATACAGGCCGAGTAGAGCAATAACATCCACTGCGAAGCCTACCAGTTGATGGGAGGCAGTTCATGCCCTCCGTTTGGCTCTGTAGGCGCTGCGCATCCCGGGAATTAATGTGGGTAGAAATGCAAATAACCCAGCCCAGTAAAAGTTGACATTGCTTCCTCTGATAAAATTTTCTGCTGAGGTAAGAGACAATTTAATGCAGAATTAGAAGTCACTCTCCGCCACCATTTACATCCTTAATTAGCTGTAATTTCTCTGCACCCATTAGAGGGAGAAAGAGCGAGAGGGCGAGATAGAGAGAAGGAGGGAGAGAGCGTGCATGATGAAAGGAGAGGTTAAGATGAAAGCAGTGTTTTGCTGTGCGTCTGTTGGTGTCGCAGTGTGCGCCGCGAGTTTGTGTTTCAGCGCGTCCTCCCCGGCTAGGTGGCCTTTGGTGATTGATACACGTCTTGCTCTGTCACCAGCCATTGGCACCGGGGTGGATGTAAACACTGATTAGAGGGAGGAAATGAGGCCCTCACTTTGTCCTCTGTGTCAGGGAGCACTGCGGTGGCTGTCTCTGTTTGCCTAGTTCTTTCCACCTGAGCACGTTTCAGAGGACACCGTTAGCCACGCTTTATGGCCCTTATTTAGATAGCGACACAACGGGATGCTCCTTTTGCTCTTTGACTGACACGCCCAGCCGTGTGCTGAGCAGTTCGACTTCCTGCTTCGGTCAAAGTGCCCGCGAGTTTGATAGAGCTCGGGTCTGATGTTTTGTCACTTTGTGTGACGAAGAGACCGGACATAGTTGCCGTAAAATTGACGGGAAACCACAAGTGGCAGGCAGTAGTTTTACTTTTTTGTCAATTTATCGTGGCAGGCAAGGTGTCCTAGCACTCTGTCTTTGTAATGCATTATATTGGTAATTGATTATTTTCACAACACATTTTCAATTGTGTTATTTAGGTAAAAAAACAGATTCCATATCTTGTTTTTATTTATATTATAAAATATATACGAGCAATACGGTGTGTTTACGCTCCTGGTCATATTTAGGGATATTAATCATACTGTTCACCTGTAATGTTACAATACGTGAAAATCATGAAACTGGATACATTCCACTTATGAAATTATGACAAACCATTCAATTTGAACAACAAATCGCCTTGGACTGCTTTGGGTGTGTTGTACCAGGAAAATAACGGCACGGAAAGAGTGCTGCACAGAAAACATTTTTCTTTCTTTGCCTGGAAAAATGAACTGTCAACATTTAATGATAGATATTTGCATTGTGATACAAATCGTGTCCTTGGCCCTAAACATAAGATATAGATCCATTTATAATGAATTCTGATAAAGTGTCCTCTTTGCATTCTCACTCTAATGGATTTGCGGAGCCAGCGTCAGTGACCCTGGTGCAATCGACGAAAAAACCCTACGCCAGTGAATGATCAAGACAGACATCTATCATTTTCTCTCACACCTTCTAAGACGTGGCTGAGGCTTAGGTGCAAATGTGTTTTTTTGTTACCAGATGTATAACTTCAGCATGCTGGCTGACTTTTTTTTTTTTTTTTTTTTTTTTTTTTTCCATGGTGCTGTGAGAATGCGAAGAAGAACGGGGGCAAAAAGACATTAGATTTTTTTTTTTTTTTTTTCCATCATTAAGCTGTGTCTGGGAGATGATGTGCTAGCAGTATGTGGTCCAGGGGAAGTATTTATAGCCCTGCTGGAATCTTGCTGTGCTGCGTTGATAGCAGAGATAATGGGAGAGAATGGGACGCAGCGAACTGTTCTAATGACACCAACAAGACAAGGGAACAGCAAGGATAAATAAATGTTAGCCATTTTCTCTGGCACATCATTTGCATTTTTTCTTGTTAAGGTCACTTATAGACTCAGACAATAACAATGGCGGCGGGGGGGGGGGGTCCCTTTTTTGGGGGGGGGGGGGGGGTCTCTTTCTGAATATAAAATCGGAAATAACAAAAACAGGACTACTTGGGATGCAAGTAATTGATTTTATTTCCTAATAGTGTGACACTCGGTAAAAGATAGGGCCGGGTTTTTAATTTTTTAGCCGCTTTAATCCCCGAGCGGCTGCTTGAGTGGGTTTGCCTTGTGAAATAGGAGGAATACAAACAAGAATTCACTTCATTACACAGGAACAAACTATACAGAAATTGCACTTACTTATGGAGATGACTGTTAAACATGCACAGCATTACGTGCTCTGCCTGTGCCGAAAACGCTGGAAACATTAAACCGTGAGCATATGAGTGCAGACAGTGAACCCCATAAGGAGCACCAATTACCACGGGCAGAGTTTGAGGAGCCCTGTTCCCGGGGATGATCAAAAGGGACAGCTGATTAAAGAAATACATTGACCTTAAAATGGGCTTAATTTAATCGGCCACTGTTTCTGAGGGCAGAAGCACACTCCTAATGATAAACTGACTTTCCTCCTCTTCGGAGGCTCACCGTACCACTCCCTCGGACGGATCACAATTAACGGCCGGGCTTGTGTATGGAAAAGCCCGGAACCCGCTTTATTTCATACCTCCGTCTGACAACAGGAGTAGTTGCGGTAACTTTGTGAAAGAGTGGGTCATTAGTGTAACCTCTGGGCCCCGTTTTTGCTGCCGGAAGGTAATGAGAGACAAACAGCACGGTCAGCACGAGGCATAAGTGCTGGGGTTTATGGGCAGAGTGTTGTGTCCCAGGTTAACACTGATGCCACCATTTAGAGCTCTGTGTTTTAGCACCCGCCTGCTAATTGAGATGACAAAGGCCATAACAATGACATTGTTGGCCAAACGGCCCTCTCTAGGCCCGCGTCTGGCTCCAGTCAAGGACGTCCAGCCGTCTGTAAGTGCAACCTTGGAATTTAAGATGGTGCCTGAGACCTTATGTGTATCTCGAAAAAACCAATCAGCATGGCTCAGGTGAGCCAGCACACATTCTCAGACCCTTTTATGTTCCAGAAGTGCACCACTCGTTTCGTTTGTTTTGTTTAAAGTCACGTAAACGGCGCCCTCCCCCTCGCAACAATGGCACACAAACGGCTCTGGAAAAGCCACTGGAATGGATATTGCGTTTGTTATTTCCGAAATCAAGTTAGATTACCTTATTTCTCATTCATGCTTCTCATTACACACTGTGGCGTCCTTGTAAATAGGCTGCTGTTGTAATATGAAACAACATGAATTGACACCCCATAAAACATATATAACGTGTTAACAAGAGACATAAACAAGGCCAGCTGTTGAATTATCTTTGACTATCCTAAAACTGCGTTTGTGATCAATTAAGGCCCAGCCGCACATTTTCACACTGGAAACAGGATGTCTTCTGTTTCCAATCTAATAATAGTAATGCATATGGTGAGTGTTTTGATTAACATAATGGAAAAATAGCCCACATGATTTATCTTCGAAGTCCGAGGGAGAGAGCGAGAGAAAGAGAGAGCCAGATTGGAGCCTGAGGACTCAATCCACCTCAACATATGCTGCCATTGTAAGTCTCCCAATGTGGAGCATCTCGAGCCTCGTTCCCATGATATTTATTGAAAAACATTTGACTTTATGAGCTGCATACTTAATGAATGCCTATCGATGCTGCGACTCAGCAGATGAGGCTATAATTCCACATACAAGTATCGCATACCACACGTGGGCATGTAATGTTGTTTTTAATTGTGATGGCTTCTAATCTCTGTTTGTCAGTCGTGGACTGAGGCTGGCTAAAGACTACTCTGCATTACCGTTTACACTGTTATCCAGCAAGGTCCTTTGGGCAGACATATCCGCCCGTGTAGGGACGTTAACGTTTTCTATTCCGATCCAAACCAGATTTTTTTTTTCTTTCCTCTTTCCTCTGCAATCAAACAGCTGCCCAAATTCCAAATCAGGCAGTTACGATTTAGTTTCCTCATATCAGTCATCTGTGTCAATCCATCTGCCGCGTGTGCAGCGACAGAATCTGTCTCCGCTGGATAGGGCTACGTGTTTTTTTTTTTACTAACCTCTTACACATACCGCGCCAGCCTGGTGTGAGCAACGACTGAACAACAACACAGATTAAAACCTTTGTTGCAATACCTCACCATAAGGGAGGTGTTGATGTCTGGTCCAGCAAGAGGCAAACATAATTCAAATGCATTGCCTGGCTTATCTCTCTTAGATGGGAAAACAAAACTAGCAGAAGTAAATCGCATTCATATATTTGTCTGCAACCAGATCCGGTGTCGCTACTTAACACTAGTCCTTTGGTTTTGTCTGAGTGATTCACCTATCGGAGGAAAGTTAGATGCATTCTCCTGATTGTCTCGCTGCGAGGAAAAATCCATCTCGGAGCATCCTGCGGCTGCCGGGCCTTTATTGACGTATCAGATGGGACATTGGAGGAGAAATTGGCCTCATTTGTTTCTCATGTCACCTTAATGGCAGATCTCTTTCAAGGGGCAAAGAATTGACAGGCCCCCGGTCTCGGTGAGCAAACGGCCGAACCTAGTTTATTAGTTTCCCCTCGCAAACGGTCGGCCTAATGCGGTCGTCCAGATCAGCCCGGAAAGTTGAAAAGATCCCCCCCCCCCCCCCGAAATCCCCCCCCCCCCCCAGGAAATATTAATCAACCCCTCTGACTGATTGTCTCTGAGTGATAAATGAATCTGCTAAAAGGGACAGTGTCGCTGTAGCCCGGGAACATTTATCACACACACACACAGGCTGAGTAGGGATTCCAGCGGAGAGAAACTACTACCACGCAGCGGAAGAGAAGGGTCAGGTGGGTATTTTCAGGACTGCATATGCAGCACTGATCAGATGCGTTGGCCTACATTCCTATTGAGCTGGCGATGAGTTATTTGATGTTTGACTCCGCGATTTCACATGTCGCCTCGTTGCATGACCGTTGTTTTTTTTTCCCGATACCCGTCATCTCTGTCGATCCTTCCACCAATCACTTCCCTGTTCAGCGAGGCTGGCGTCTTGTTTCCCGGCGTGATTGAAGTTTCTGTACGTCACTTAGAAATGAACAGGTGTCAACCTCGCACAGGCACCTCACAGATGGCAGCATAATTAGCATTGATTCTGGCGGGCTTTCACAGGCCAGGGTCTAGATGGCCGTGACGACCAACTAACCTCCCCACCTCTTGATGGGCTACCTCTGGGACAGATCGAAGCTCATTTTACTCCTGGAGTGGTGCACGGTAAAGGACTCCTTCGCAACACGCACCATCTGAGGCTCAAAAATAATGCTGCGGAGAAACAACTGACAATGTAAACATGCTCTCAATCTGGTTAAAATAATCCACGATCAGAGCATTAACTAAATTACAATAATAACAATAACTTTTAATGTTTTTTTTTCTTTCTGCACATTCAGTTAATCAGTAAATCACATGGTCTGTTTAAAAAAAAAAAAAAAAGTAAAGTGTTAAAGATGCGTCTCACAAAGCCCAAGTTGACTTATTGAAGTTGTTTTGTTCATTCCACAGTCCACACCCTGGATGCCAGTTCATTGCTCTGTCAATAGACCAATCCATTTTTATCAACTAATCATTTTAGCTCTATTGTTGATCCAGTGATCTTAGTCTGGATCAATTTGTTGATCCATAATATAGACTTATCTTAATCTAGATTTATGTGTTCATCCATCCGCTTTCTTGGATCATCTGTAATAAAACAAATATTTTGGATTTATTTTTCTGTTATTTTGTGAAGCAGCTCCAAAGTGCTCAGCTTTAAAATAGACGGAATAAATGAATGCAGTCCATATACACATATGCATAAATATCCTAAAACTATAACAGACTGCAGGCTTATTTATATCTTATATCTAGGGTTTCCAATAATATAGTCCAATATTTTTTTTCTGTGGCAGTATTTGGTGCCAATCTGAGCTAGAGATGATAGATATATCTGCTATGGAAGCATTTACCTCAGGAATAAATGCAGATTTCTTCCATTTCACACTAAAGACCAAAACCTGATATTAGTGGGTGTTAGTGTGTGTTTTTTTTTGTCCAGTATGAAAGGGACTTAACTGTGTCACTCTTCATGCCTCAGTACACTCCCCCTTGCTTGGTATTTGTATATTGCACCATTGTATGGTGGAATAGGCCAGCCACCGCACTTCCTGCACTTTGAATTGGATCTCATCTAATCTTATTTCACCGTGTCAAATGGCAGCGTGACATGCTGTTTTACTCCGTAACATTTGGTTGTAGGGAACAGCTGACTGCATCCGATGCGTGGCCTCCTCTTGTTATTATGAACCGCTTGTAACGGTGTGTGTCTGTGGGGTTGTTGTCAGAGTCGGTGGGTCATGCAGACATGTTGGTCACTAATACAATACGGAGAAAATTGCTTCTGTGGCAGGCATTTGTCATTTTGTTTCCATTCTTGTACTTCACTGTGTTCAATCCATTACAGAAACATCGTCGTGAACCGCAAGACGTATTTTCACAAAGACCTTTTAATAACATCCAGCGTAGCTTGAATATGGAACCATAGCCCTCCAAATGTCTTTATTATAGAAATCAAGTGCAGAACACAAAACAAAAACACACATCAGTGACTAGTTATAGTTTCTGTCAGTAGTATACTGCCGATCTCCTGTGCGTTTTTTTCCCCTCTTTCTCTAACAATGAGAACCACCCATGCTGTATGCGGCACTGGTCAGGTGTCAGAAGTCATTATATACAAATGAGATTTGCATAAAGCAAGAGTCATCAAATTAAATTTGCATAATTTCTTTGATTACGCTTGTTATTAAATGTGAGTGACATTGATTTACAAAATAGCCTGATATAAGGTTAATGTCTGATGTCACCTTCTTGCGCCTCTTGCGTCTTATCCCAGTCATTGCAAAGCTTTGTTCGGCGTGTCATTTACGTTTCCCCCATCCTTAAGTAACACGTCCTTATAGCGCATGCGTCTCCGCCCTCCCGTCTACATACATCGCACTGCCTTGGCTTCTTTTAATTGCGCAAGAAAGTCATTTAAATAGGATGAGCAGCCATAACATTGGTGCGCCCTGGCCCATTTGAGCACATTTATGCGTCCATTATTGACAGATGGCTAAGTGTCATTTGTCAAGACCGGAGGAATTGACAGGGCTGAGAAAGAGAGTGAAATAACGGTCAATCAGACCTACTTTACAGGCATAGGGGCGAGAAAGGGGAGCATCTCTCGTGTTTCATTTTCTTCTGGGAGAAGGTGTAAGATCCTAATATCTATTTTCATAATAATACAAACCGCCTGTAGGCTACAAAATACGAAGCAGGCCACACTCCGTGTATCTGTGCATCGCCTGTCAGAGACAGAAGGGTTTCAATCTCTTTTTCATTTCAGTCTGATAGCTCTGCCTTTTATTACCGAGGGACAGGAACGTTTCCTGAGGTAAAAAGGAGAGCACATTCCCAAGATAAAGTTGGAGGTTTACAGCTATTTCCAGCCGTAATGTATTATTCCGTTAAAGCAATGATCAGGTAGTGTTGGATGAATGGGAGATGTTCAGCACCATTACTGCCTGGCACATCAGTGAGGCATTATTACATTATCGCTGCTCTTTAGTAGGAGATTGGGTGTGTGACCGGGTTCTGAATACACTCATCCCACTCTCCACGGCGTAAATTGCAGATTGGCTCATTGACTTCAATGATAAAATGTAAAAATTGCCAGTAAAGAGAACACAGACTCAGGTTACTCCTTAGCTGTTTGTCAACGGCAGATGTGACTCAGTTGGTGCAGAGCATGTTAAAGAGTTCCATCTCCCAGAAGTCAATGTCATTTATGCCCGAAACTGCTAAAGCAATAGCTCATCTTGTCTCTGGTGTGTCATACTACACTGCCTTTGTCGAGATTAGACTTTGCTCTGGTGGCGGGTTGCAATTCTAAAATGTAACATATGTAATAGTGTATAGCTGCAAATTTACTGACAAAACGTAAGAATATAATGGAAAAAAAAAAAAGAAAAGGTCTGAGTAAATTTAAAATGTGTTAATCCGTATTTGAAATTAGACACACTGAGGTGCTGTTGAGTCCCAGAATAATGTGTGTATAATTAACAATTAAAATACATGTCACCAGCATCTTTGGGATAATTTGCGTTCAGTAATTGACAGCTAATTAATTAAATAATGCATCGTGCCTCCATTCCGCAGACCATGTGTTCAATGTGCGCTTTAGTGCCACATCAAAGAAAAAACCTGAAGATATTATTATTCTGCTTATTAGGCCTGGGCAGGTGATTCTGGAAATGGATACCGCTAATGTTATTTCGCATGACACTCCGCGAGAGCATTAATCCATGATAATTACCTTGGAAGGAAGCAAATAAAGACAAACTAATGGTGGGGTTGATCATCAATTTCAAACATTCGACTCAAATGCCCTACATTTTTATGCAGGAAACGTCCAGTTGCTGTGCCTCTGCTTGGAATGCCTTTTTAAGTGTATATTATCCCGTCCTTGACTGGGGAAGTGCTCGGAGAAATCATTAAAGCAAATTAGACTATTAACATCCTAAAGAGCATTTATCTTGTGGATCAATAGGCTCTCATCTTCTTTAGAGGACCCTTTGGTGTCCTAAAGCCATTACGAGCTAGATTATGAGGATAGTCAATTCATTACACACAGGTAGGCCCATAATTATTGACACCATAGGTACAAGTAATAATTTGAAGTGCATACCTTTTGCAACTTTAGATTTCTTTTTTTTTTTTTTTTTACAAACCAATCGTCGAGCACGTGCATTATTTTTGAACAATTGTCCTCAGCTGGATTCATTAAAGTTTGCACATCATCCCAGGAGAATCCGACCGTTCACTGAAGGAGGATATTCAAAGCGTCCTCTGTGAAAAAAAGAAAACAACAAAAAAACGAGTCTCTTGGCATTGATACACTTGTCGTAGATCAAGCAACACCTCACCATATGATTTTCCCTGCTTTGCTGACTGTGTGTGAAGATGCCATACACCTAGAATGGATTGGATCGGCAGTCTACCATCACGAGATCTGTGATGCTCCAATCAACACACAAGATGTTCAGACATTTATAATTGCATCACTTTGCTGGGCCCTGCGTGTGACGTCACGGCCGCCTCGTTTGTTTGCCCACGCTCACATTTGCGCCTCTTGGATTTGTCAACGAGATGAATCGACACATACATGGGATTTTTTTTTTTTTTATGTATTTATTCACTTGGAATCATTCTTTCGTCCTTCTGTCGTAGGCTAAATATGCTTTTGAAGGAGCAGGGCAAATAGAATAATCAGACATCACGTGGACACAAATCAACGGAGCAGCCACCTTTGACATGATGTTGATTTGATGAACATGATGTGGTGCCATTATCTCTCCCCTGGCCTTCGTCAGTATGTTGACCAAGGAAGGCATTGTCTAAAACCCATAAATCTCACCCCCTTACGTCGCGCCTATAATAGGCCTAAATGGGAATAAAATGCCGTTCCCTTTTTAATCAGTTGTTATGCTAAAAACTGTCACCTCAAAGTGACCGCTGCCGTGCATAATACGCCGCGGCGTTTGTTGCGCGCTGAAAAGGCGAGCGGGAGATCCTTCTGTTCCCCATATGGCCCCATTGTCTTGGTAATGCCATACAATGTGCCCCCCCTCCAGAGCGTGCTCCCGGCCCTGCTGGTAGAGAATAAACTGTTGGTTTCACAGGCGCGAGCAGCAGGCCCTTGGACACAGAAGTGTGTAAGATGCGGGGCTGCCATGCGCGGGGCTGGTCGATTCCACCCCACGGCCAGGGGCAAGCCAGCTGAGGAGACGGGGAAACGCTCCCTGAGCGTTTGAGGAGGAATTCTGCGCCACAGCAGGATATTTTTGAAAAGTTTGTTCGAGGTATTTTCCTCGGCTTGGGAAAGCGCACCGGGGGAGGGGGGGGGGGATGATTTTAGCAGCGTAGTGTCTCTCTGCTCGGTATGGATTGTAATAATGACTCCTCATAGCTTCATTTCCTTATGAAAGCGCACCCTGCCGACATACATCACACAAGCTCCGGCTCAGAGTTTGAAATTCAGTGTGTCAATCAATTGCGGCAGTCGTGAATTTTTGCATAGATGAGGATGTAAAAAATAAAATTGAGTAACGCGTCAACTCTGTCGTCTGTTTAGATTAATTTAATACATCGTTTTTGATTGGGGCATTCAGACACACTCCATCAACAAACAATTACAGCAACCTCCATCAACAAATAATTGTAAATATTTTAATTTATTGATTCATTAGCTATTGGCACAGCGATTGTGCATTACTCCAGCGGTATCCTTTGTGTGGGCTGGGTGAATGTTTCCTCCATAGTTTCCATTGTTTGGGTAGCACTGGGGCTAATCCAATCAGTCAAGGAATTGCTGAGTAGAACAACTGCAAGCGTCATAAAAACAAAATCCGACCGTTAAAACACTAACTGGCCTGAGCAGACACCTAGCATATCTTTGCTGCCTTTTCAGCTTACAGCTGGTGAGGCTGTGAGGAGTATTTTTTGTTTTTACGATATAGGAATTTGTCAATTTATTTCCACAATTATTTCATTCAGTTAAAAGGCAAGAAAATAATGAAAAATAAGACATTACTTTGGCTTCACAGTTCAAATTTTGGGCATTTTTGCATAAAACAAGATTATGAATTCTATGTTGATAATTAATAAATATAATTGGTTGATTTGAACCGTTTTTTATGATGAATATAGGAAATGTTTATCATGAAACAATGAATCGCTCCATTTTACACATGAATGCACCATATAAGTGCATTTGTGTTTGCAAATGCTTTTTTAAATTTTTTTATTAAAAAAACGTACTCCTTTGGCCCCGTTTTTTTGGGGGGGCACTTTTCTTACCATGTGCCTGAAACAGTTGCCCAGGACGTTGTTAAGAGCACAGTGGAGACATGAACCAGGGCGGCCCTGTGGAGCTGGAGGCTTTGGGAATTCAAGGGTCGCCTGGTCAATGAGTACGAAGGCCCCTCTTATTATAACTTTGTCAATGACAAATAACAAACTGTTGGTCTATGAAATGCTCCGTTGTATCATTGTGTGGAAGACAGGGGACATTTTCAGCTTGGCTGCCTGTACACTAGCCTTTGAGCTGGCCCTGGAAAAGCTGTTTGTTTGACCCTAAGGAGTGGGAATTGACAAAGCAAGCCGGGAGCATTTGTTTCATCTGCTAAGCCATAGATTGAAAATGATTTCCCAGTGCCCTGTTTGAGATCCCCGTGAAGGGGGTCATCAATTATTTCCTGATACGTGACACAATATTGTACCTATTTTACTGACCACTGCTTTCTGGTTGGTCGGATAGCATCTCTTTTATCGGCCCATTATTGATGGTGAACGGAAGCGCAGTAAACAGAGCTGTGGGTTTCTTTCTGCTTTTTTTTTTTTCTCTCTGCCAGGTGTGCTGCAGCCCTACAAGGTGAGGCGTGCGGTAACACAAAGGATGAGCAAGGCATCCAAAAACAATAACGACAATTTTAGAAAGCATTTATATACTTGGCAATCTAATTAGACTTGTCCCATAATAAATTAGCTCAAATTTTGGAAGAAAAAGCCTGAAAAGTGCAGTAACGACGCCATCATACCTGTTTATTCAAGCCATCCATTTAAACAGACATACTGTGGAAAAAAAAAAAGGAGAAAGAAACGGCAACAAATAGAACAATCGCAAGACATTCACATACAATAAAACTCTTTTCGACAATGCTGTTTAATCTTCATTTTGCTGGGAGAAGTGTGAGTCTGCTGAAAGCTGTTTGCTGTTTTTTTGAGCAAATGGAGTTCTAAATTGCTTTTTTTAAGTACCATGCGCCAGGGTAATGTCTAGAGGTACCGACACAGCATTCCCGTGGCAATGATTTATGGTGTGGGGCAGCCACAAATTGACTTGTATGCAAGAAATGTAAATGGAAGTGGGACATTTGATGGAGAAGCTCATTTCCACCCTTAAATGTTTTAAATTAACCACACAAACTCACAAGGCAAAATGTTAATGGGCATTTTTTTCCCCCCCCCCCCCCCCCACCCTTCACTCCCTCCCTCCCCCCCTTTAACTTAATCTACATTACAGGTCAATTTATTATACAAACAGTGGTATTGCTCCAGTTTTGCAAGGATCAATGGATTTGACAAAGGGGATTCATTTCAGGAAATAAACCTTTGAAATTAGCCAGGGAATGAGGGAAATCTTTGAAATGATGTACAGTGTGTTTAGCACGGGACGGTGTCAAGTACACAGAGACGCAACCCAGACAAAGACTAAGCCAAACACTCGCACCAAATGAAGGAGTACAAATCCACTCGTATCATTCTTCAGCCAGTCTGTTTAATGCACATTAGACTCAAATCCTCTACTCAACGACATATAGTGCTTTATAATCTTATTTCACTGTCATAATCATACTGTTGATATTACGTGCAGTATTTTGGTTAATCCTGAAGGATTGATTATTACTTAGCTGCCTGGTGGGATTTTTTTTTTTTTTTTAATTTTTCATCAGAGCAGAAAAAAATCACAACTTTCAAAAAAATATATATATATATTAGCCTCATTTAACCATGGTACGTGAGACTGCGGCTGGATAACAGGCTGTAGGAGTGCAACGGGGAATCGGTGTGCCCTCAGGCTGAAGAAGAGGTGGCCTAGAGGGAGAAATTGTTTTCTAATAACAAGAGCTTCTGGTCCCCCGAGGGACAATTACAGCGTTAGCTCCCTTGTCAGAGTAAAAGCCGCTTTCAAGCTGCTCCTTTCATAATGCTATCATGTTTGCCCCTGAGATATGCCCATGGTCTTCGTGTCTCTCTGTCTTTATTTCTCTCTATCACTATTGATTGAGGGGCCATTTATATTCACAGCGGGGGGTCTTAATTATGAGTGTGAGCGAGGCCAGCCAAATAGGGCTAAGTGGTAACAGGGGGCCAATGCCTCTGCCACGGGGCTCTTTACCTATTTAACATTCAGCGCCTCGCACCATAATCATTGGCAGTACACTTATAGAATCAACATTGCTTAGTGAAATAGTAATAGTTTTCGAAGTGGCTTTGGCTGGACTTTTAAAAATGACAAAAGAGTGATTTTGTGCGGTAGCATTGGAAATGAATATATGTTTGCTCACATCGATAGTGGTACTGTTGAGAGCAGTTATTTTAAAAAGAAAATGTCACTCTTTCTTGCGATTAGCGATCATGTTTGTTGGTCACTTGTACAATAAGTAGTTTCCTAGAGTGAATTGTCTGTATGAGAAATCTCGGCTTGAAGTGTTTGGGTTTGTATTTTGACACGTCCTTATGCTTCCGATTCTCTTTTTTCTATTTTTTTTTTTTTTAATTTGGTCCTTAAGATGTGCCTGTGCCGGATTATCTACTGCTAAGTGAAAATATTACTGAATTCACATCCATTTACTCTTTTTCCAATATGGCTTTTCCTCGAGAGAAAAGCCGTGTTGAGACTTTTTCCTCCTCTTTAATTTAAAATCCCCTTATACAGTTTGGCAAACTGAAACCATCCAGCCAGTTAATGTTCTGGCTGAGTGTTAAGTCTCTACATTTCAGTCAGTCGTGGAAATGAGCCTAAGCACTGCTCCTCGTGTTGTGGTGGTTTCAATCTGCTGATCGCACGTACGAAATAAGCCCTTCATTTTACCTTTACAGGCTTCTCGCAGTACAAATTCTTTCCTAAATGACAACTGGCAGGCAGCCCAGCTGAATACTCCTTGTTACTCTGTGTGTGTTTGACTGATTTACTTCAGTCATTCTATCCTGGTCTCTTAAATATGTGGTTAATAACAATGAATAAGGAACATGTTTAACGCGCGGCTCCAGTTTGAAACAACCAGACTCTCTCTTTTTGACATATGACCTCAGAGATGGCAGAGAGCGTTTGGGTTCAAGGCCTCTCTCTGTGTGGCAGTGCTCTGTGCGGCGGCCACCGTGGTTGAGGCGCTGGTCGAAGGGGTCACATGGCGCCCGGCTCCTAGGCCTCTGTATCTGCAGTCGCTGACAGAAGGACATTGTGTTCCTCTTTCTTTTTTTTTCTTTTTTTTTTTTGCTTTAACCAGTCAGCCATGGCTTATATGGTTTGTTGTGGCCCCAAGATCAGAGGGAGGAAGCTGAATAATGTCTTCCTATTCTTTAAGGGGGAGGGCCACGGTTGGTTGATTATAGAATAGCTTTGACAGACCAGAGGGAACTATGGCTTTTGTCCAATTCCCCACACAAAGAAAGGTAAGTTCAGAAAGAGCTTGGGTTGGCTTTTTTAAGCAGATGCCGGCTGGCCGGCCGAGCCCTCATCATGCCATCATAAACTTATAATACCTTCAGGGACTCCCACATATGCAGGCTGTCAAAGGACAGGCGGAACCACCACCACCACGTTCTTAAAATAAGGCATGAGTAATTCTAATCCAAGGCCAGTGAATGAACGACTAGAGTTCAGTCAAAGAAATCTTAATTATTTATTGCTTTAAATGTTTTCAACAACACTTGGTAACATTGATTTGAATTGTACCAGTTTTGAGTCATGTTTTCTACTCCTTTCATTTAGTTTTTATGCTGCTGAGCAAATTTCTAAGGAATTCTACCCTCCTTTATGCACTGAAGCATTGTGTGTGACCACACACGCACACACACACACACACACACCCAAACGCACACACACAGAGACCCACAATCCAGACAGTCTGTGAGAATTAGCATTTCATTCAATGTAACAAGACCAATATGGTTCCAGAAGTGCTGCCATACTGAAACAAGTCCTTTACAAAACAGAGCCCGAGGGCTCGGGGCCGACTCCTGGGACCCCGGCAGTCTCCACGGCCTATTTGTTCAGCCGAATCTGTTATTCTGTCACAGCAGGCCTGTCACAAGTGAAATCATTTAAATGTCCGATCCTGTATTTAAGCAGACTGTCTCACCACAAACAGATGAGCGGCACTGAGAATTTATAGCCAGACATATCAAAGGGTGTGCGAGGCAGTGTGCGACCCGGTGAAGCAGTTGTCCTGTGGGAGCTGATTTAGTGGCTCTATCCCCCCCCCCCTTATGTAACAATAACAAACAGTCTCCGGTAATGAATGTCATGGGTATTCCTCATTGTAAATTCAAAGTGCGGCAACTGTATGTGCAATCAAGTGTTCTTAATGCCACTCGTTATTACATACTGACTAAATGATTATTATTTTTTTAAAGTCGCTCCTACTTTCAATCCGCCAGCGCTATTATTATTATTCCTTGTTAGCGCCCAATAACAAACCGAATCCCCCCCCCCCCTTATGTAACAATAACAAACAGTCTCCGGTAATGAATGCCATGGGTATTCCTCATTGTAAATTCAAAGTGCGGCAACTGTATGTGCAATCAAGTGTTCTTAATGCCACTCGTTATTACATACTGACTAAATGATTTTATTTTTTTTTAAGTCGCTCCTACTTTCAATCCGCCAGCGCTATTATTATTATTCCTTGTTAGCGCCCAATAACAAACCGAATTGGGAGCGGAGATTAAAACTTATGTGTTGGCCAGAGATGAATTGTGCTCTGTAATATTTCAAGTTGCTTGTAATACTTCAAGTGGGACACAGTGGACAAAAGGGTTCAGGCCACTGAAAGCAGTTTGATGTTGGGGTGTAATGGACCTGTCAACTCTGATGGATTTTCAGCTCTGCCATATTGTTTGTCCCACAACAGACAATAGAGAAAACTAAGGGGAAAGCCATGCAGGTCTGACTGTGTGGGTGTGTGTGTGTGTGTGTGTGTGTGTGTGTGTGTGTGTGTGTGTGTGTGTGTGTGTGTGTGTGTGTGTGTGTGAGCGTGTGTGTGCCACACACGTTGATCAATAGTACATTTTTATCTGCATGCAGACCAAAATATGTAATTGCACAAAGCAGATAGGGGGAAACACGATGCAGGCCGCTCTTAGGGTGATTTCTCATAAACATAAAAGCAGTTTGGAGGATGATAATCAATGGTGCAACACGACCCACCACGTTGATGATAGACTATCATTACAGATTGTACTCCGTGAGTAATGGGACCCAAGCAAAAACAGATAATGTGATTCAATAATATACTCAATTTGTGAAGAGAAAGAAATAGGAAAATATCTGCGTATCCCGGAGGTCCAAGGCCTTAATTAGACCTTGCCAGAGTAGTCAGGATGCATGTCAGACGGGGGGCCATTGTCTATAGCATGTATAGTTGTGTCAGATTTAATCTAGCTGTGTCTCCCGGCTCCCTGAGGTTTGTTGTCGAGATTAAGATTGATGATTTGTTTATTTCCAAACAGAATATAACGGCCTTGAAGCATTGGCTGCCCCCCTCCCCAACTCGTCTGATTTCTTTGCTCTTCCTCTGAGTGTAAACAGGCCAGGAAGAGAATTAAAAGAGTTCCCATCGCCGTGCGCCACGCCACTCTGCAATTCCCGAGAGATGAACATTAAGCAAAACGCAGAAAGGCTGTGATTTTTTTTTTTTCTTTTCTTTCTTCTATTCGTCTCGCAGTCGTCAAAAACCCCACCCTCTGAGATTGTTATTAACTAGGATCCCGGGGAATGTCGTATTAACAATGAATGTCTGGTCGTGAAGGAGATTGTCCTAAGTATGAGCCCGGCGGGGAGCTCTCTTTAACTCTAATTCACACTGGAATCGGATCGCCCTGCTAAGATCTCATCAGCGTTATTACTCCTGTGCCCAGCCACCTCCCTCTCTACTGTCCATGTGTGTCCTACGGAGCAACAAAGGCCTGCGCCATCATCTCCGTCTGCCATTACCTCGCCCCTTTTCATATCATCCGGCCTAACGTACACGATGTCATTTTGATGGGAGTGGGGCGTAGAATTTCTCCCGTTTTTCTGTGGCCTTTTTTTGAAATGTGCTCTGATCTTTTTCGTTCTATGGCAAACATTGAACCGAGAGATAGATTATTCAGTTCCGGAAATTGCCATGAGAATCCTCGATAACAGTTTTTGTCTCGATTATGCCAGGAAGTGATGATTTTAGTGCATCCGGTCGTTTTGATGTCACTCAAAAAGGGAATCGATTCGTTGATGAACGAATGGGATGCTGACAGAGCAATGACCTGTGTGATGTTTAAATCAATCCAGGTACGGGAGTGTAGGAATCATAGGGCTTTGGAATAGAAAACGTTGTAAAATCTGAAGAGAGTCGTCTTGCCGCAGCACCACCTGCGGGCACAATGCCATCAAGTTTGACATAATCATTCAGCGTTAGAGGTGGAGCTAATTAGACCTGAAACAATTAGTGGAATAATCGAGAAGAATGTATGAGCTAGTTGCTTTTTGAGCAATGAAGCCGACCATTTACTGGTTCCTGCTTCTCCGATGTGAGAAGTTTTTCTTTTTATTCAGTACCAACCTATAATACATAAAATGTAAATATAAAGAAGGTCACTGGGCAGTTTACGCTACTTTCTTCTATTCCCTAATGTCTAGAAGGAGCGATCCGATAATTAAAAAAAAAAAAAAAAAGCTAAAGCTTTGTGGAAGCCGATGAAATGTGGGGGAAAAAAAAAGGGATTTCACAAAATATCCCTTAAATACAATGCCACCCTGTGAGGTTGCATCTTACGTTACACAGTAAATCATGCTATCAACATGTGCTCATGTGCTTTTCTTATTTATACGCAGTTTGTTAGCACAGTAGGGCCGTGTTGACATGTGTACCAGTGCAGTGGGTCATACGCACCCAAAAATACGGTGCAAAATCCAAAACCAACTTCTTCTTCGTCTTATTTACTGTTTGCACCTTATTCACGTAAAGCTGCATTTTGGTGGGCCGTAAACTACGTGGCGAAGCTTCGCCGCAGAAAGCATTTGTGCCTCGGTGGCGTGTTCCGTGTGTGATATTGGCTGCGAGACTAAGGGGGTCGAGGACTTCACTTGCTTTACTCATTGGACAGGCCACCAGAAGCACAGAGGCCTCGGCATCTTGATAGAAAACTTGATAGCGCAATGGGCCGTGGTGGCACTGAACACAGGCTTACATCGATAAAATGCAGCGTACTGTGTGTACAGTATATATGCAACGAGTTGTGTATTCAGTCGAAACCATTAAAATGCTAAGAGAACCCTATAGCATAAATGAAATTGTTGTACATACTCACTGGGCCCTGACCGACAAAATGGAGTGCAAATGTTAAGTACCGCGAGATGTAAAGTACAAACACATTATGGGCAGGTAGTAGCTTTTAAAACACTGCAAAGCAGGGAAGAATGCGAAGCGTCCCTCCGCCGCCGCGGCTTGCTCCATGTTTCAATGTGTTTTCTGGGGGACAAAATGTATATCGGGAGATGGCATTCAAGCTTAAGCTGAGGGTCGTGCATTGTTAGTCAAAGTTTCAATTTTTTGTGATACCCACGAATACATGGCAAAATTTAAATTTCACGCGGTGCGATGCGTGCTCAGAACTATGGGATCGTTGTAACCGACGTGCGAGGAATGTCTGCGGCCATAAAAAGTGAGCCACGTGATGTCCTTTTAAAAAAAAAAAAAAAAAAAAAAAAACACCCCAAACTTTGCCACGCTCTTTATTCTTAAGTCTTGAAGGGGAGACGCTCACTGATTTGTTACCACTCAGCAGCACTTTTCTTCTTAATGAATTTTTAATATCCTTAATGACAGCAGAAGAATGATGTCATTAGGAGTGGATGTTTGGAAAATGCTGACTTGAACTCTTTTGGACTTCCATTTTTCTAATGATTTCATATAGATTAACGCCCCGTAGTAATGAGCAGTTGGGCTATGAAGGGGGCAACCATTCAAAGTGAGACCCCACCGTTCATTTAACTGTACACTTTGAAAACTTTTATGAGCAATCGCCCATTAACGTTTTTTCTCGAGTGACAGTCGAGCGTCCGGCAAGACGAGCCATCAATCCCACCTAAGACTAATCAAAATTGACCAATTATAATGTGACTTTGATTGAACCACGATTCAAACATTACATTCTTGAGTTCCCTCTCGGAGAGGAAATCGCACCCGTTTTCAGACTATCAAAGGCAAGCATCTTGCCGGCAGAGGCGGCCACGAACGCCGCGATCATCCCCGGACAGAGCAGTAATGCCATGGAGGCAGAGAATTAAGATTGTGTCCTCCTGGTAATTTACCTACTGGACCTTGTGCGCTGGTGAAGTGTGAATCAATTTGTAAAGGATAGTTAAATTTCTATAACAACCTCCCCCTTCTTCACACTTGACTATCCCGCGTCAGCTATTAAAAATGGAAAGGAAAGAAAAAAAAAAAAAATCACATGGCGTCTTGAATGAAGATGATCAAGGGGAAGGCCACTCGCTGGGAATGATAAAACGACTGGTTGCACTCCCCCCCCCAGACTTTTTTTTATTTTTTTATTTGCCCGAATGGACCGAACTCTCCCTCTGTGTACTGCAGGTGTGTATGACAAGCACATGCATTAGACCAGCAGATAAATAAACAAATCCAGAAAGTAAAAGGAATAAAACAAGGAGGAGGAAGCTGGCTGACTAGGACACTGATATCCCTTGGCGAAATGTTTTATCATATTCAGCAAAGGAAGAGCCTTTATTTTATTGATTTAAAAAAAAAAAAAAAAAAAAAAAATTGAAAAAAAAAAATCCCAGAGGCACTAAAAAGGAACAGGCAATGATTAATGTCCCTCTCAGAAAAAGAAATTATATGGAATAAATTAAACTACTGCGGCAGCAAATTGAAAAATAAGGATGTAAATGAGGTTTGAATACTTAATATCTTATAAAGAAAAATAGTCAATGAGGCCCAAAAATGATGAGGGATTGCCAAAGGAACATAATATTAACTCTAATGACGGAGGCTTGATTTTTTTTTTTCTTTTTTCTCTCTACTGTCAGAATTTACCTGTCACAACTGATTTTCTGGCAAAGACATGAAGAATGAGCCGCGGTGTTGGAGGCAATTGAAGGAAGCGAACCCGCTCTCAATGTGAGAAATAAGAGCCGAAACTCGGAGGATGTAAAATGTCTTTAGTATTGGCTTAACACGTGCTGGCGTCCCACAATGCATCCAGCATGCTTCGAACAAAGCCTGCGTGCAACAACTGGGGCGATGCTTGGAAAGGCGCCATTGTAATCACACATCAGCCCATTATGTTGGCGCGCAGGTTTATATGTGCATCGTTGCAGCGCATTATGTTCATATAAGGAGCCCATGTTTATCACAGACTTCATCCGCGGGCTCCATCAAACCCGGGCGCACGTCTTTATGTTAATGCAAATGATCTGCGCTTGATTTATCCGGCCTTGTGACGTTTATTTTTCTCCCGCTCTCATTGGGAAAAGGTCAAGCTGCTGAGACGCGGCTCCCGCGATATTTGTCATTTGGCCCTCCGTTTGGATCGTCCTCATCAGCGCTTCACGCGCCTCCCAATTAAGCGCCGGTGCCATGCGGAATCAGTCACTCCTCCAGCGATAATTCACGTTACGCTCCGTGCCGCACAATGCCGGCTAAATGAGAAGTACGCCAAAAAACGCGAGGCGGGGAGAGATCTATCAGTCGAAAGTCGTTGCAGAGTTGGCCCCGGGTCCTCCCTATCAATCAGAGGTGGGGTAAAGATGAGAGAGTGAGACGGGGGCCTGGGGAGTGGCAGTCGGGTGCTTGCATTGCACCCCATTACTTCAGATGGATAGCAGAGGGGTGCTCCGCATTAAACACTGTTCCTTCAGTCGGAACCTTTAATTATAACTCCTCAGTATCACTTACAGCAGCCCAGCGCAGATGTTAAAAACCTTTTGCGGCTTGGTTACCCCACCTTAGTTAATCTCAAGGAGGGGTGCAGATACAGATGGCATATCAAGAGTCGGAGGATATGCTTGATCTCTGACAACAGAGGTGCTCTCCCTGGTTGGGGAGGAGGGGGGTTGATGCTCCGTGGCTGTGTGTGTGTGTGTGTGTGCGTGCGTGCGTGTGTGTTTGGTGTTTTGGCATATTTTGCGGCAAATTCGTACTCAGTCAGAAGTTGAGAAGTTGCCATAAAAACTGCTGAGGGGTAAAATCCATCAGGGCTCACACCGTCACTAAAGCAGCGCAACCAATTCAGCGGCGAGCAAGACTTGTGCTCTTAGGTAGGGAGGGCACCGCCGTAAATCAGCGCGCCTATGAGCGGCTTTGTTTACATATAACACTCTTTACTCTAGTCTGGAGGGTTCAGCGGCCCCTATATCACCTCGCGCATCGCGTACGGCTCATAAAACTAAAGGAAGGCATATAACGCCGGTGTGGTTTGCGGCATCGGCGGCGGCGTGGGGGCATCGGCATCGCCGCGGCGCGCATGCCGGCTGAACACGTCGGATGACATGGCGGCGCCGCAGCGGAGCAAAGAAAAGCAAGCGGAAAATCGCTGGGGGCCGCTGCGTACGGCAAAGGATTTCAATGATGTAATCGCCGTCTTGCCCTGTAACGCAAAACCACTTTTTAGACCATTTATTCCCCTCTGCCCATGACGCCGTCTTGACGCAGGTTCCCGGCAGCACAGGAATATTAGTTTGATGCCACCGGTTTATTTTTATCGTGCAACTGTCAGAACAAAGGGAATCGATAAGCTCCGAGGCGTGCGATTCTGGTGGTTTGGACAATTTGTTTTCCGGTTCCGGACTTCCATCACTGGCTGAAAACTTCAAGGGGCTCTGTAGTGTTCCGTAAGAGGATTTTTACATTTACAGACCAGAGAGAAAAGAAAAAAAATCCACCTCTACAGATTTTATTGAGAGAGAGGTTAATTTACACCATTCCTTCTTTTTGTATCGAACTCTGGTATGTGCTATCGTGCAACAACAGACTCATTAAAAAGATGCTACAGGAATTACTTTTCACAGTCACCTGTATTCAGCCGAGCAGGTGAACTCGCGGGCAGAGTCGCGCTACACCCCACCGTTGCGCTCAGATCACTGTGTCTGAATTACATTCTTCCACCCAGCAGCACTGTATCTCAATGGGTAACCATTTAAGCGCCGTTACCGCGGTGCAATTTAAAGCCACGCTTCGGCAAATTGCCACGCTCAGCTGTGAGAAGACACGGCGGGGGGGGGGAAAAATCCAAATCGGGCTTTGTTTGCCGCTGTTGTTCCGCCGTCCGCTCGCCAAGAGGTCACGCCGCACTCGCCCCCTGCATTTACGACAGCATGCTCATTTCAAAACGCAGTAAATTACACCCGCGTGGTCTTGTAAAACATTAATTATGGCTGTCACCTTCAAGATTGTGCCACAAAAACTTAGTATATGGCAATATATTTTAACATCATTTCACAACAGCCAAATCAAAACACCTTTTAAGGTTTCGCTTAATTGCACACCCGTTCTTAATTGTATTTGCACTGCCAATGTGGAGTTATATTGGATCCGGATGAAGGTCATAAAACTTGGCTGTTAACTTAGACTTCCAGACGTGTTGCTCACGGCTCTCTCATCCAGCTGATTTTATGACACGGGATCTAATTAATTGACCCCTCTTCTGCTCTTTTGTTGTCACGGGTCGTCCGTGAAACACCGTGTGCTGAGGTTATTGTATATGGGCCAGAGAGCATTTGTGTCGACGTCGAGTCAGGCCCGGGATACAAGGTGCCACACTCTAAAGGTTTGGTAAGTGTGATTTCCCGACATGGAATCCATTTCCCTGAATCTGTAAGCCTTGCCTGAGTGAGTATGTATTGTGTGAACAGATTACTCCCTCGCCCTCTACCTCTCCCTCTCCTGCATACATACATTCATTGCTGTTGGTGCATGCATGGTGCCTGAGCAAACACACCAACAATGTCTTACAACGACTGCATCTCAGTTTTGCCATGTTTGCGCTGTGATGCAGATGAACTGTCAAAATCGGCCAACAAGTCGCCCCTTTACGTTAAACACTTGCATTATCACTCGCGTAAACCCATATTCGGTCTTTTTGTGTTGAACTGCTTGTTCAGCTGTGACATTTTGCTTCAACATAGAGCTATGGAAAAGAAAATGATGATACAACGCTGGGGGTGGCTGCAGTTAGCACAGTGATCAAAGGCAGGTCAGTGTAATGGGACTCCTTACCCCGTCTCTATCCAAAAAACTAAAAAAACACACCCAATCTTTCCCCAATCCTATTGTCTCACAAATCTAATAAATGCGAGTTTTAAAAGCACTGGAAAAAAGTTATTATTGAATATGGGCCTGTGAAATAAATGAGGAAGTTAAATGTTCTTGAACTCGTTTTCCAGCACATCATGTGTTGTGTCATCATATGTCATATTTCATTTTAGGGTTTTAGTGTAATTTTTCACCATTTTGGCGGCAATGGTAAAATTGGTATGCATTATTTATGCACGCTATAGAAGCTGGAAGAAGTATTGTTATATACAACAGTTAATCCAGTTTTCCTAATTTTACAAAAGCATAAACATTTTTATCACTTCAAGTATTAAAAAAAACAAACATTGAAAGCCTCCCCTACAAAAATTGTTATTATTCTTACTCTTTTCTGTATTTGTCTGGTGATTGCACCTCTCGTATTATCTAAACTGTAGCCTACACCCTAGATTACAATTCTGTAGTTATAGACGTTAAAATGCAGAATTTATTACCGAATGCATTGAACTTATAGGGATATCACAATTTTTGTACACATAAATGGCAGAAAAATGAAATCCCCTCTGGATGACATTATAAAACCGCTACATCATAATCATTCTCACCGTTCACGGGAACTGTTTACCCCGCAAATCTTCTATCAGCACAGTAATCTCTGTCATTCCGTGGAGATTTAGAACATTAAAAAAATACATACGCTACAGGATGGAAACACCCATGCAGATATTGACTGATGTGTTCTTGTTGTGGTGCTGATGTTGTTGTACACTGTGGAGGTGACTCTGCTGCACAGCACTGGAATAGAAAAACTTAACTTAACAGACCTATGCATTAAACATATTGTAGGATACAGTGTAACATTCATCACTGTCAAGGAGAGAGTTTGTATAAATTTAAATGCACCGAAGCGTTCAGAGCAGTTTTCCCCCTCTTCCTTTGTCTGTGGGTGGGAGTATATCTGTATCATTATCAATCTGCTTTATTTTTTTGGAACACCGCAGGGTTAGATATGAAGACTTAAACAACATCATAATCCTGTCCTATGTAGCCGAGGCCAAATTATCTTAAAATAGGCTGAACTAGTGGTGGTGCCACGCTTTATTTCAATGTGAGGTGGAGCGCGTTTGATAGAAACCCCGGCCAAAGAATTGCACGGAGATTTGCGGCAAATGCTTGTTCAGGGAGATGTAGCCCAGTTTAAATCCAATCGTGGCCCCAAATGCAAAATGTACAGGGAACCAAGACATGGTGGCGTAAGTGCTTGACAGTTTTAGCATTGAAATAAATTGCCTAACCTTTTCAACATCCAGTGACAAAAACTGGAAAAATGAAAGATAATGGGTTATTATTCACTGAGAGATCTTATACTTAATAATGACATCATCAATTATGGAACTCTGGGGCTCCTGTGGCTTAAAAAAAAAAAAAAAAACTCTTCATAGAATGACTTATTTTTAATCATTAGTCCTAGCACAGATTTTGGCTATTTGCATGAAGAAAAGGGAGAGAGGGGTGTATAAAAGGAGAGTGGGAAAATATCTGCTGGCATGACGGACAGAAAAACGTGGAAACAGAGACCAGAGGGGGACAAAAGTAGGAGAGGAATGTAACTGTTTTCAACCTTCAGCCATGAGTCAATTTGCCAAATAACACAAGCAGAACCACACAAAAGAGGCACATCAGTACCAGCTTAAAGTACACGGCAGTAAGTGGGCAATAGACTTACAAAGTATTGCAGCGCTCGCCTGACAAATGCAATAAACGGCATTATCCTTCAGAGGCGACGCCGGTGGCGGCGGCGGCGGCGGCTGTGCTCCACGGCCCCGTGCCCGCCTCCTCCTCATTGTGGAGGCCAGGGACGACACACAACACTTGGGAGAGTTGGGGGGGGGGGGGGGCGGGGGGAGCGGGGGGGGGGGGGGGAGGGGGGGTTGCAGCTCTTTGGGGTGGGGGTGGGGGTGGGGGTGGGGGTGGGGGGGGGCGGCTGCAGGTAGACCGAGACTGGCACGGACATGTGGGGAGGTGTGTGTGAAGCAATCTACAGAACAAATGAGGGCACTATCGCCCGTCATATTTCACGTTTTCTTCGTTCCAAATAAGACAAAGACCATGTGAGCCGGCCGAGCAGAGAGCTCTTAGGAGGCATAAACAGCTGGGGAACGTTGCACCTCCACTGCACTGTGACCCACGCCGCCATAAATCCGTATAGAAGTGATTAGGGTGAGGCAAGGTGATCAAGCAAATGAAATATCTGGGCCTTAGCATATAACCTCGGCGAGGTGAGCTTTATGGCCCCTCGCTCTCGGAGAGCCATACCTTGCGAGTCCTGGGCAATTTGCTCCCCTTATTGCATGTTCTCTCTTTATTCGGAAAGGGTTGCGCGGTGCGAGCGTTGCATGTTTGAGAGCTTGCTCATGTTGTTGTTCGGATACTTGCGCGCGTGGTGAAAGCACAGATAAAAATAAGGATTGGCTGAGTGGTGAGTAAGTCGACTAGATATTCAGGAGGTTTATCTTCATCTGAGTTGTTGCTTAAGGGCACTCCCATTAGGTTTATTTATTTATACTTATATTGATTATGAGTTTGGTACTATTACTATTACCACCTGGTTATGCTGTATTGCCACGTAGAGTACACATTTATTTTTATTTTGACGAGAACATTTTGCAGAGGATCTTTAAAATGTGGAGGATGCAAACGCATGTTATAAATTATGAAAACCAAAAGCACGGATGCCTAATTACAACTTGTATAGAAAAAATAAAAAAATAAAAAATTGTCATCAAGGTGTATAAATTGGCTATAATAAAAGACAATCCGATTTTCCAGGTGATCAACCAAAGTTTGGGGACTCTGTAAAAGGGTTATTATTATTATTATTATTATTATTAAAGCACGGATGCCTAATTACAACTTGTATAGAAAAAATAAAAAAATAAAAAATTGTCATCAAGGTGTATAAATTGGCTATAATTAATAAATAATATTATTATTATTATTATTATTATTATTATTATTATTATTATTATTATTATTATTATTATTATTATTAGATTAGGGACATTTTTGTGGGTGTGGGCTCAAATATATAATTACAGAAACAATAGAAACGATTACATTATATGTATTTGTTACAAGCAATATTTGGTGAAGGGGGGGGGCTTATATTGTTTTGTGCCCCCCCCCTCCCGGAAACACAGTGCACCAACTTGTATTTTGGCTCCCGGCTGTCACTCAGTCGGCGAACATCAGCTCATTCAGTCAGTGTCCCAGCTCTCCGTGCTGCCGAGTTTATATAGTGATGATCTAGCAATGATAACTGGATCAATACCTCCAGCCATGTGGACAGCCGGCCGGGAGCTGCATCACTACTCTCACAGACGACCGAGTTGCAAACACTTCAAACCCCCCCCCCACCCCACAGTGATTTTCACAACTCCTCTGATACACTTCATATTATAATTTGATCAAGAAAAGTGTCACATGAAGCAGATCTCACGAGCATAAATGAGAAATAGGTGGGTTTTATGAAGTGTAAATGAGTGCCCCTTCATGGATGGTTATTTTAGTGTCAAAATATATTAAATACATAGGAAGGAAATGCTGGAGCCACTCATTGATTCCGTACAGTGCACGCTGCACCGTGGGTTAGCTGTTTGTCTTGCCACTCATTCACTTTCACAATATTGAAATTTATGTATAACCAGCCAATGTACAGTCAAACATACATATCTGAGAATGTTGTTTTTTTTTTCCTCATAAAAACACAACACGCGTGTGCCGCATAGGTAAAACCAATGAGATGTTACTGGTAGGGGAATGAAATTGGTTAATACAAAGGCACGTCGGTAATAACAATGTCCTTTCTCCGGTGACAAAGACAAAGTGCCTGCGTTTGGAGCGCACGAGCGCGGGAGACAAGTGATGGCTGAAGGTAGACTTTGGGAGAGCATTTGAATTTCACGTCCAAGAAAGAGGCAGCCCATCATTAAAAAACTCTAATTTCTGTGTCAGGTAGAGTTACAGGTAATCGATCATCTTGTCACACCGATTTATTCTTTATTTCTGCCCGTTCAAAGGGAATTCTACTTCTTTCCAATTAAACTTGTTGCTGGAAAAAGAAAACGTCTCAGGCCATTAAAGGCACATTTTGCCATGTTAGGCCTTTTTGGAACCAAGCGTAATTTGGGAACATTTGGAAGGAAAAGGAGCCCCCGGGGGAGGCTGTGGCTGAACGGAATCAGACCTTTTGATGTTGCCACTGGACATCTACGAATGCACAGTCTCAAATATTCAGCTGGCTGGTGAATACAATAGATTTTAAGTTGTATTTGCAATTTGTCCCTTATCAGTATTTATAACTTGAGGTCGTACGAATGCTTTCGGTCGGGTGAGGGGCTTATTTTAGGGGTGGGGTTAACCTGACGCTGACAGCTTCACTCAGCCCGACACCGAGGCCCCGACAGCGTGTGCCACCAAGGCGTCTGCATAAAGGCCGTTTATTGCTACATTTTCTAAATGTTAACGCTTGTCGCCTTCAATTTCTGAAAAAGACCCTCAGTTCACCCGCGGGATAAAATGAGAAGAACACCCCCTCTGTCCCTGACACGCCACGACAAAAAAAAAACAAAAAAAAAACGCCACTGCGCTTCTGGGCGCCGAGGTTTCACACGGGAGCCGGTGCTCCTTTGTCCCTGGGTCTAATTTATTTATGTGGATGTGGCTAATCTTCTGGGGGTGGAGCGGCCATGCTCAGAGGTGTGTCATTTTACAGGGGGGGGGGGGGCACCGAAAGGATCAGTGACCTTGTAGAGACATTGCCGCGAACGACTGATTCTTTTCAATTAGCACACACGATTTGTCTTTGCTTGTAATCACATAAACAAACCCTGTCAGAGGGATAACTCTTGTCGTCCCCCCCCCCCCCCAAAGATGTCCCATGCCACGTCACACAGGTGACTTGCCCACCATGCATAGCCTTGATCCTCGGGTTCTATCAGATGACTTGACTTGAATTTTGAGTTGTGACCGAAGACATTCGAAGTGTTTTATTTCTAAAAGGTCTCGTCTGGTTTCAGCGTGGCGTGAGAGCTGAATCGCAGGGCTCCTGTGGGATTCAGTGGCAGAGCCAAGACTCCATCCATCCTTACCCAACAGCATTTATTTGGACAGAGGTGCAATGGCAGCAAAAAAATAAAAAAGAGTGGAGGAGATGGAGCTTTGATTAGCGGCAACCCCTTCCCAGCATGCTTCGCTATGACAAATGACTGACTTCGAACAATATCTAAGGCGATCAGGATAAAGTACCCACCATTTCAAGGCTCAGCAGAATCCTAATTCTAATTAGACTTTGCACCACTCACCAAATAAAAATTGTTCCCTTGGCATTTTGGCCTATCAACTGTTTCTCCGATCGGTGAAACAAAACGAATAAAGAAAATGATTAAAGTGATAACAAAGGCATAAAATTTAAATTATTGAGGCGCCACATCTGGGATCTGTATGTCACGGCGCCGCCGTTTTTCCCTTTCTTTTTTTTTACCCTCTCCTTCAGCACTCCATTCTCTCTGCATGAGAGAAACTGCAAAACAGGGGGAATCAAGAAAAAGGAGAGTAAGAGCGGGAAGAAAGTGTAACATTAAAAGGTAGAAAGCGAGAACGCAAATAGGCCTTCAGCTTTAGCGTTATTAATGACTCTTCAAAACTCTCCGACTTTTCCAATCTCTCAGAGAAGCGCATGACGGAGTCTGCAGATGGAGCTGACCTTCAAAATGTTCTTTGGTCTTTAGTTAAGAAATTCACTTGCCATTATGGCATCATTAAGGAAACAAGGATAAAATTACCCCATGGTTAATGGCCTATAGGATCCCCCACCAAAATTTGTTTCAGATCTAATAAAACTGTACTTAACACAGTCGAATGAATTATGAGGACTGTTATGCTGCGTATTAAAATGTGGAAAATAGATTTCCGAGAGCATGGAGGAACTGGACTTTTCAAATCAGATTGCCGAGTGGGATTTTCTGGACAATAAAATCCAGCATGTCTCAATTGAATTTCCTTTAGCCCTAAAACGCTGAAGTTATGATTTATCATATGGTTTTCCTCCTCCTAAAAATACACTCGCTGCGGTCAACTTCGCTACCCCCGAAGAGAACAAACAAACACTCTGCGTTTGCATTTATTTCCAGTCGTACAGGGACGCATTGTAAAATACAAATTTTATTTATTTTTATTTTTTTCAGAAATGGGTTCGCCCGTAGAACTGCGTGAAGAAAACCAGCGCAATTAACAAGCCCTGTTATTTGAGGTTATAATAACTCATTATTAGGGCCGTCATTTAATTGAGGTTTCGCATTTGCATCGCTGCAGAGGGAGAGGACGCAGAGTGGGTCATTAGCATATCGCATCAGAAGGTGGAGAAAGTAGGCAGGAAACGGTTGTGAGGGGGGGGGGGGGGGGGGGGGAAAAAAAGGGGGGGGGGGGGGGGGGGGGGGGGGCGGTGGAATTAAGCTGCAGGCTACTGAGGCCTTGCATTGTCTCATCTACGATTGCGCGCCGAACTCGCTCATTTCCCCCACTTATTACCTGCTATTGTAATCCATACCCCGATGCCATCGTGAAATACAGACTTATTATAGAGAGGGGGAAAAGTTAGCCCAGGATGGTGCCATGGAGAGGTGGTTTGTGCGGTAATGGCATTTGCTCTCTTTAAACTTTAATCTTTCCTATTAATTCCCTGCAACTGGAGAATGTACGAGAGTTAATGTTCCATGAACGTGTTTCTCACTCCGCAATCTCTTCAAGCTAATTACCTTCAGGTGCTAAATGGTGGGAAATTGCCATCCATTTGGATGAGAAAAATCTCACCTCCTGCTCCCTAGTGAAACATTTTTTTGCCAGGCACATTAAGGGGAGGGGGGGGGGGGGAGAAAGAAGAAAAGAGGCAGGCCACCACCAAGGTAAACAGTGGCCATAAAAACGACCTCGTCTTGCTCTCCTCTGTCCCCCTGCGTGAAACGGGAAACCGTAGTCCCTCTCTCCCCCAAACCCTGCTCACCGGCGGAGGTCAGGTAGAGGTCAACAGGTGCTCCTCTTGACAAGGGGAATGCTGAACAGATGTTTGATTGGCATGAATCATCTAAACTGCCCATTAGAAAGTTATGATGTGAAAGGATAGGACTCCTGGTGCTAGGACATTTTTTAATTTGCCGTCTAAACAGAAAGGAGATCTTGAAGTTGCGGCATCAGACTCCCGTGACTGGCTGGCCGCTACCACTGCAGCAGATTGGGTGAGAATTTGACCTCAATAAACATATACAGGCAATTCTGGAGGCATAGATTCCACACGGTCGTTCCTATCTGCTACAATATCATTCGACCGTATTCTCTTTGCGGTTATTGAGATGTAGAATATTTATCTAGGGCCAAAGCTAAATGAAATTGCATTTTATTTTGTTTAAAATTGACAGGTACAGGCAACTCTGCAGCCTATTTCGAACGTTTCCACATTTCGCCGATTTTTAAGGTGATCAAAAATTGACGTCGAATGTTTTACCGTTATTACAACTTAAATGCTTCAGCATGAGAAACTACCTTTGAAACCCTTAACTTGAACACTTTGAGTGTAAGTTAAGTTAAGTAAGTTCTTAAAACGACATTATTAAATTAGGAACTTGTGGAAAAAGACCATTTGTGTTTTTCCATTATAAACTACAAAACAATGAGCACATCTATGACGGTAAGATCCAAGTTGATAGATGCAAACAGAACCGCTGTCACTCGAGCCATAAATGTGAGAGCTATTTAAAGTTATGTTTGGACACGTTTTTCTGTGCTGCTTATAGAGAGTCGGACCCCTCTGAGTTCGTCCAACTGTACTCGGCCCCGTGTGAACTCCGTAGGAAATCCTCATGCCGCAGTTCAGCGGGTTCTCAGAAAGAGTCAGGAAGATGCATCATATGAGGGGAGTAAAAAGGCCAGCTGGGATGGGTGGGCCACATTGTGATCACTCACCTTCATCCCTGATTTGTAGTCATTATCCCTACCAGCGTTTGAAGATCAAAAACAAGGACAGGGAGAGTGATGGGGGACAGAGAGAGGCAGCCAGAGAAAGAGAATGGGGGGGAAATGAGTGAAGGAGAGGGGGACAAAGAGATGGCTGGATGTGTGTGTGCGCGTCCTTCCCAGTCACTCCCATTCGCCCCTGTTTGGTGGATGTTGGCGTGTAGATGGCAGCGATGTTGGGGAGTGGGTGGGGTTGGGAGGAGGGTGGATAAGGGTGATAGCACCCTAAAACCAACCAAGCTGCAAAAGCAATGAATATTAAATTCACGCCTAAATAGCTGGGTCTATGTGAAGCATTACTGTATTATAATTTTAGATTTGTCACTGATGGGACGCCGGTCTGAGTTGGAACAACGAGGCACGTCAGACAAATCTTCAGCCCTCCGATAACAGCCGAGCTGTAAATTGACAATCTTATCATTGTGTTATTATGAATTTGGACCGTATAGGTGGTCTTGCAGTCGGACGAACGCAAATAAAGTTTTGTCTTATTTGTGCCGCTATGTGTGATAAGGTCAAAACTGTTAAAAATAGGAGAAGATGTAACGACTGGAGGGGAGCACCAATATTCTCCTTACCCATCCATGTCCCAGGCAGTGTGTAAACGTTGAAGGACTCCCATCAGGCCTTTGTATAAATTAGCCAAACCCTTACTGTGCTGAAATCTATCCCCAACTGTTTGAGTGAGAACGCAGAGATTTTTCCCTCCTTTTTTAGATTTAATTATCTTTTGTTGTTCTTTTTATCTACCTTCAAGGATTGTCCTCAGCGGGGGGTTAAAAGAATGGGAAGTGGAAAAGACGAGGGGGGGCTTCTGAAAGCGAGTGCCGGGTATGTAGGGCTAGTTTGTCCTCTGTTTGATCTGATTCCTTACAATGACACAGCGGGAAATTAAATATGAAACCGAATTTAAGCCTCTGCTTAATGAGCAACGGGGAAACAAACTTGGCTCCGCTCCAAATTAAGTGGAAAGTCTTTAACTTCTCCTGAGAGCATTATCTCTTTAGTTCAGCTTAGTCTGAGGTAATTTTTGCTTCATTTAGACAAAACATTTAGGGAAGTGTTTGATGATTTGCAATAAAATCCTTATTTAAAACCATTTATCTTGCCGGCACCTCCCGGAAGCCAGCGCCGGTCCACATGAAATCTGCACTGGCTTGGGATGGTTTAAAAAAGTGCCAAATCCCGCAGGGTAATGGCTCGCTCCAGTTTGGTGCGATGCATTGGAGTTATCCACAGTGGCAGGCCTCCCCGCATATTGATTTCACAGACCTTTCGGAAGGAGCCCAGCCTTTCCCCTTTGAGAGAAACAATACGTGTCGAACATTAGCTGAGTTGATGTGGTTAAATAATTCAGTATCAACCTATGCGGTATGTGCAGTCATTCAAGGGGAAGGCCGGGATACAGTGCAGAAATAAAACATCATTATTGGCTGTTCCAGTTGATTCCCTTCTCTGGTCCGGCGTTCTTTACTTGTGCGATAGAGAGCTTTAGATCCTGGCTCTATCTGTATTTTAGGAATCTTTTTTTTATTTTTATTTTAAAGGCCTCCATTTAATCGCATTTAAAAAAAAAAAAAAAAAAACTTACGATAATGTGTACAACCTGAATGACAAAAGTAATGATCCCGATACCGTTTGCCATATAAGCATAATCCAATACCAAAGTTGAGCTCGTGCCACCAGCATTATCATTCCTGTGAAAACAAATCATAATATTGTTTTACTTGTGACAGGAGGAAATCGTGTGTGTGTGGGTGTGTGTGTGTGTGTGTGTGGGGGGGGGTGGCGCGGGGGGCTCTCCCCTGCCAAAACTGTCACCATTTAGGCCCCGATAACGCAGGTAATTGCATTTCCAGGAGAGCAGGAGCAGATGAAACATGCTGTGGACAGATACTGCTGGCACACTGGCCCCTTCTGTTGGAAACATTCATTTTTTTCCCACACGGAAGCCACGAATGCCGAGGCCGAATCCAAATCCGCCCCCCCCCCCGCACTTTATCAGTGTGTGGCACGGAAGCCACGAATGCCGAGGCCGAATCCAAATCCGCCCCCCCCCCCCGCACTTTATCAGTGTGTGGCCCACCAAGTGGGGAGATGGAGGTAATTCATTCAGCTGAGACTCACCACCCTAATCCAATTTCCAGCCTCCCCCAGCAAGAGATAATTACAAGTATTAAAGCTGTTAGGACAGGAGGGGGGGGGGGGGGGGGCCCTCCCCCTGAAACCCCCCCTCAGGCGTGGGGGGGGGGGGAGGTGGGGGGGGGGGGTTGGGGATCTCTGCTGGGAGAACTCAAGCTAAGGTATTGTTCAAAACTAAGAAAGTGTGTTAACTAATGAGGCAAAGGGAATCTCAAGGTATAAAAGGACACCCATAGCCACATGTCATAACAGACCCCGGGACTTTTCTCTCTCTCTCTCTCTCTCTCTCTTTTTCCTCGTGCGTCACTTAAGCCCGCATGAACAATTGGTCATTTCACGTGTAAAGACAGGCAGGGGCTCCTGCACAGTCGGTATGCATATAGTAGTCCTTGAAATGTCCCATTTTTAAATCCATATGAGCTTCATGATCAGAGGCCCGGCACTTTAAACGGCGTTGCAGGACTTATTAATAAGAATATGGTCCTCTGATATCAAGTTGTGACATCCAGCTTGTTTCGCAATTCCAATGTATTCAAACATCAAACCCATCCCTTTAGTTTATCTAAGTATCCTCTTCTGTAGGTGGGGGGGAAAAAAAACACTTTATGTCTTAGATGCAGCCTCTCCTACACTGATGCCACCCATGTCTCAGCCCATTTGTAAACTATATCTTTTCTTGTCTTGGAAGCCAAAACTAAGGACGAAGGGACTTTATTTTCTTTCTTTTTTTTCGCCACTTAAACTTTGACTCCTCGAGGAGCAAAAGCCGCAAAAAGCCCTAATTAACGGAAGCGGAGACGCTCCTGCGCTCTCCCATTGAGCGCTACACAATAGACGGTGCCACCGAGCAGAACCAGGAATAGAATATTGGAGGAATGAATGGGAAGACGCCCCAAATAAGAGACCCGACATCACCCCGTCCACCCTTGGTCTCTGCTCTTCATTGTGTATCTTTGTTGAAGAGGGTCTGGCACAAGAGTCCCTTTTCTCCGTCAATTACTGAAGATCAAAGGAGACGTAGACAAGTGGCATGCTGATGTAAGATTTTGTTAAAAAACATATTCCATGTCGAAGCATTATTTGAAAAAAGGCATGTAGCTGTTAAAGTGGTCAGTGGACTCAGAAGTGTCAAAGCAAATCTCCACCGCCAAGGCTCCACAGGCCTCTAAATGTTTTATTTTAATACTAAACCATTTTTTGAGAGTTTTAATCTCCATTTTGATCCATATCTGGTATATAGAAGGGTTTTAGTCAACCAAAGAAATTCTCGGTTGAGTGGTGTTATATTCACTTTGACATGTTTAACAAAATTGGCCTCGTGGTAGCCTTATTAATCTATATGAGTTGTAAATATGAATTACAACAAGTATTTTGAGCAAATTATAACATTTAACCTAATTATTAGAACAAACGTACTGAAATATGCCAATTATAATATGTAGAAGCCTCAAGCATAAAGCAACATCTGTTTGGTGGAAATTAAAAGTTTTAGTACTTTGTAACCATTATAACTCACATGTTTGTGTCCTACGAGACAATACTCTATTTTGTCACAAATGTACCACTCTTTTCCAACAGTGGGGGTGACGGTGGAACTGATTCCAAGTACTTTGGAGTTAAGGAAAAATCGGAATTGTTTTCCGTAACTCAGATTTAAGAGACTTCCCGCAGCGCCATGCATATTCATACCAGCCATTTTAGAGAAGTGCTATTTCATTTAATGAGGCTCAAACCGGTCTTTTTCCCCATTACCGCTTAGGTGTGTTCAGGCTCCAAGATGAGTCGTTCATCCCTGTTTAAATGCCACGGAAATAAAAGTAAAACACTTTTCTAACATTTCTAAAACAGGCTCCATCAAAATAGTGGAAATGCAATGTTGTTCTCTGCTAGATGATCTAATTCTGCTTTGAACTGTTGTTAAGGGGCGGGGGGTTCTACCAATCTGCAATTCAGAGTTTTAGGTCATTTATCCCCAAAGTAAAATCATGAAATATTCAAGGTCAGTAACGAGTGACCTTGAACGAGTAACAACAAAAAGACTGCTTTACGTGAATCCTCGATAAACTGACAAGTATTTGGGAAATCTAGCACAATATACGATACCACTTGTAATTTGAAAAGAGTAAGACACAATGAATAAAATGACTGCACAGATATATGCTGTGGTGCTGAATTTGAAGGAATAGTCCTCCATTTAAGGCAATAAAAAAGCAGCAGCAAAAAAATGAATACAGAAGAAGAAAGTGGCAGACATAGTGTGGCCAAAGGGGCCGACATGGCCCGTGTGCTTTTGCTATTTGAAACCCGGACATTCCTATTCTTTACCCAGAATGTTTACTCTTGTTTTCCAGCTGAAAAATAGCATATCCTTGGTGCAGGGCGGCGGGGGGGGGGGCGAGGAACTGCGGAGTCTTGTGTGAAGTTTCTAATATGTCAGAGGCATAGTGCTGCTTGGAAATGCAGTGTGTTTTACTCAGCCCCCAATAATCTATTCTGCTCAGCCAGGCGCATACATTGACAAATGTTTCCAGCATTAGGTATTTACCTAGTGGAATGTAATGGATGTAAAGAGTTTGAAAATGCCTGGCGCACTAACAGCATGGGCAGTGGCAAGACTATCTAGACTGAAGAGGAAATACACTATTCAAAAAAGAATCAATGGTTCTGAAGGATTTTGTGTCTGTGTGTGTGTGTGTGCGTGCGTGCGTGTGTGTGTGTGCATGCGCGCTCTCCCAGGCGCGCTGACTGTAAACTCCCCATACGTCACTGTTGTCCACAGTAATAGTTTCATCACAATTCATGCAGCAGAAATGTAAATATTTTCCCGAATGCAAAGGAAACTTTGAGGCATGACGTGTCGCGAAGAGTTCCTGTTGAAGAAAAAGTTCCAGAAAAAGCGTAGCAGGCTGCGGCATTGTTTAAAAAAAACAAAAAAACACTGTGCTCCCCCACTGCAACGAAACTAGAAAAGGTTGACAAGTAACCAAAAGCATTACATGCAAAGGCACGTGAATTTTGAAATTTAGTTCACAATTAATTTTTATTTATGTTTTATTCTCCAGCTGTATACTCTGCAAATGCAATGTCAGAGCTCCAAACTGCAATTGTGACGAGACAAACTATTAGATCCAGGCTCTAAAACACTTCACGGTTTGTCTCCAGTTTTTGAGACACGTCGCCAGAGACACATTTGGTCCTTGGGCGAGTTTCTTTTGGGGCAAAAGTCTGGTTTTTCGACAAGTTTAAAGGAGCTGAGCCCAGCTTGGATCGACTTCGCTTTAACTAATGGCCGAACCCTCTCTCTCTCTCTCTCTCTGGCTCTCTCTTTCTCTGTCTTTCTTTCTCTCTCTCTCTCTCTCTCTCTCTCTCTCTCTCTCTCTCTGACTGTCTCTGAAAACTTCTTTTCGGATCTATAGAGGCAGACCAGTCAGCTCATTCATGACATGCGCCCTGTGTCCCCCCCCGACGTCAAGACCCTCAGGACACCTTCAAACAAATCTGGGTAGGACAATTTAAAGTATAAAGTCTAGCGCAGGTTTTAAACTGTTTATATAATGCTATATATAGGAAAAAGTAGGATTCAATATTACTTGCAAGCACCGATACGTCTTGGTGACTCTGAAACAGTTTGAGGAATAAGTTGTTGTAAATGTAAAATGAAAAAAAGAAAAAACAGACATTTGGTTTCGGCTTGAGGAAAAAAGGCAGATCTGCCGCGACAAAAGTCCCATATATCTTTCAGAAAGGGGATTTATAATCCAGCCTACAACATGTCGGCTGCTGTGATGTGCAGTCAATATATGGGTGGCACTCCCCATAAAGGCTTTGGCCTTCTTCCTGTCTTTGATTTATAGTCACAGCAGCTCAGCTCAGATGGCCTCGTGAAACCCTTGTCAGTCCACTAATGACACTGTTGTTGTTATTTGAATCATCATTTCGGTCCCTTTCAGCCCATTTGCTGAGCTTTTCCCTGCCTCAAATACGTCATTATTTTTTTTTCTTCGATTAATGTAGCCTATACAGCAGTATAATATTCTAATTATATATTAATTATATATTATGATAATTCAATTGAGGCTATTTGAGAAACTGCATACCTTTATAACTATTTAATTTACATTTACATTCTCTAATGTGGTGACATTCAATTGAGCGACTAAACGAAAGCCTCAGCACAGTATGAGACATTGGGGTACTCGGTAGCAGGCACTAAATCTGTTGAACAAGAAAAAGTGTGTAAGATCCGCTGAAGAATTGCACAGTGTGAGTTCGGGTTTTCCTTGCTTTCGATATTTATATCATAATAATTTTAAAAAATTGCAAAAGTGAGATCTTCTCTTGTAGGTCTTGGTTGTCTGACTAGGCGGGAGTGACTCAAGAACGATTCATTATTAACAAAACAATATATATATTTTTTTAGGCCAATGAAGCAGTGAGATTTTGGAACCTGCTACACATAGTTGGGTGCACAGTGATATATTATGTTACACATTTCCTGAATAATAATGACAATTTTATTTTTACAATTATACATTTATTTAACATAACTGAGGTACTCATGTGGTATATATGTGTTGCGTGTCTGATAGAAACAATTGCTGCATGAAACCAACCTTTACAAAAAAAAAAAGAAAAGAAAATCCCCTCGTAATTTAAGCCCACTGTTGCCCCCAGAAGAAATTAAGTGCCAGTTAAAGATGAAGCTATGAACCTATCGGAGACTCGGCATGGGAAAGTTTTGGGGAGGAACGTCTTGGCCCGGCTATCATTAAAACGTGCTGACAGCGATGGGAGAACAAGTTCCCACTTTGATCCGATGACAGACCTGAGCTCAGCCTAACGTCATCCTGCAGCTCTGCCTCGGCTCCCTCGCCTTTATTAACTCCGAGGTTTAGACAGTAACACCTACAAATCAAAATCTGTCAAATACTCACTTACAGTACTTATGTAAAAACGTATTATCATCAGGAGCATAATCCATCAAGGGAGCACTTCAGAGTGGTGTAGTTGTTTTTTTATTTTTTTATGTTTTATATTGGTTTGGGTCAAATGTTTGATAGCCATCAAAAAAGGACATTAGATAAGGACATTATGTATGTATTTTTTTGTGTAGTTCCTCTCACATGACATCTAACAATCATTCTTATGAATATCTTCCTATGCAGTGACTGACACCAAACAAATAGTCTCGCCAAAGTCACTCTTATCTCTTATCATCCTTATTTCATCTTTGGGTTTTAACATAAAAATGTAGCCCACCCCAACTAATTTTGAGTCAGTCCTATTATTGTGAGTGCAAACAGACAGTTGTAATTATCCGCAGTGCACCAGCCATTTAATTTAAGACCACATCTGTGGCTCATATTTAAAGCAGCCTTGTTATGCCTCTGACAAAGACGGAGGCAGAGGAGAAGAACAGAAGTTACTGGGGGGGCCTTCTTGCACGTTTGTTTGGAGGAGCAAAACTTTCTTCTGGGAGCATTTGTCATTAGCCTGAATCATGTCCTGGCTTGAGTCTCAGCAGTGGGTGACAGTGGTGTAAGTCAGTCATAAGCAGCAGCAGCAGCAGCAGCAGCAGCAGCAGCAGCAGCACTGGGGAAGAAATGGAGGTTATCTGCTGCCCCCCAGGGGTTTAAAGAGGAGCTCACAGACTGCTCTCTGCCTCACACAGGACCGACATGATGTAGTACAGCAAGAGCATGTGTCTGCGGTCAGGCTGAGGTAACAGATCAAAGGTCAACGAGGGTGGCCATTGTGTGCTGTCACATGAATATCACATGTCTCGGTTAAAAGCATGCTCTCCAATATTGTCGTTGTGGGACGGCATTGTTAGTTAGTTCGTTATTTTGTTTTAATTGTTGCATATTTTCAATTTATATTATTATGTGCGTTGATGTTTTTTTCGAAATGAGAGCGGATCGTATTGATCATACGTACACTAAAAAGACAATCAGGGCTCAAGCTTGAGCAAATATTTCTGCGGAAAAATAAGGATTTACATCAAGCGCTTCATGGAATTGCAGAACGTAGCTTGAATTCACTGTAAAAAAAAAGAAAAAAAAAGAAAAGAGAAAATAGTGAAGTGCATTAGGACACACAAATGCTCGTAACATCTGTTTCTTTTGTGTTACAGAGGATATCACTTTGTAGCAAGCAATATGTGCCATCAGTGACTGCTGGAGCAATATTTGTGTTCCCCCCTCAAACAGACACACTGTCAAAGAAGCACTTGTCTACATTTTGTAGTTGCTCGAGGAAAATAATTGCCTTATCTGCAACTGTCAAAATGATGAATGCCCCAGAGAGCACCGAGAATTGACTGATGGAATTGGGGGGAAAATCTAATCCCTGATCTGAACACTTTGTATAATACATTAACCCCTCTGGTACAATAGGCTGCACAGAAACAGATTTGTATAGACTTGTAGAAATAAATTCAACAGAGGCTGAAGGATCGATAAACATCACAGTTATGGCCTCGTCTGTACGGAGTCGCACAGAGTGACACTGCGAACGTTCCGCGTATTGAAGTGTGTGCAGGAGCTGGAGACAAAAAAAAATGTCATATAACGTATAAAACTACATTTGATATGGATACATACAATAGACAGATTCAAGTAAGTCACTCATGTCAAAAATAAATGGTGTTTTTACATCAGTCAGCTTGTATAACATTACAAAAAAGCAGATGAATTATGTAGGACCCAAAATACAATCAAAACCCTTCCTACAGTAATCGATGAAAACTAAAACATAGTGAATTGAACAATTAAGTTGTGTATATTGTTTCAGGGTTTCTGTATTTAAGTTTTTAGTTGTTAACCTTTTAGCTAAACGTGGAGCAGACAAACACATGGAAAGCATAATTACCGTTGATCTCTTTCATGTAATAATAAAAGAAAATCATGATCTATAGTGATGACGGCCAACAGACATTAGTATTTACTGTAGTAGTACAAGTAGGATGAGGCAATGCCGTTAGAATAAAGAATTCTAAATGTGGAAATGTTTTTAGTACAAATATAACAATTTCAATTAAATGCAAGACTAACAAAAAACATCACAATATAAAAACTCATATTATACTTCATGTTACACAGCACTTGTGCTCCTTTTTTTTTTTTGTTCCGCTTGCCTGTAATGATTCATGTGGACAACGTCAGTATTAAAAATTCAACGGTACGGACACGAAAAAAAAAACAAAAGAACAAGTGCGATCATGGCAACATGAAATTGAGAAATATCTTCATCAGATCTTCATTATGTAAGACGCGTGAATGTAATCATCACTTAAGATGAATGTTTAAGTGACAACGACAAAGACATGATGGTATGGTTGAAGAATTCGGGCGCTGCGATATGCGCAGGAGGATGATGGGAAAATAGCTCGCACTCTCCCTCTTATCGCTCCACAAGCAGCAGAGTGGAAATGTCTCCCGGATATGAAGGGGATGTATCTCCTTCCAATTAGAAAAAAAAAAAGACATCAACTTTTCATGACCTAAAGTTCTAAAATGAAGTTATTTTAAAAATGAATAGCTGGCACCTACCCACCTGTGAACGAGCGCTCCATCTTCGTTGTCACACTTGGGCGGAATACATTATCCCCAATATTAGGAGAGAACATACCTGTAACAGGTTAATGACCTCACACTTTCCACACCATTTCACTTGGCGGGCCACAGCCAGGGAAAGCTAACCGCCCCACTCCCCGTTCACTAAATTATGAATTAGCCAAAAGGTGAGGGCGATTAAAGATTCAGCATTCCGCTGTTTGACCAATGGACGGTCCCGTCGCTGAGCCCGCCACGGGTTATCCCCAGCCATTATCTGAAAACTCTCGAGATCCATTTGGGGAAGCGTAAATATTGCAGGAGGAGAACAAATAATCCCGAAATGACCAATCAAAGTGTTTGCCTCCTGCGAGAGAAATGACGATCTAAAATCGACAGCCCAATTCTAATCTGGATACATTAATAACTAAGGGCACGTTGGAAATCACTGAATCATGAATGGTGGAAATACATCAACCGAGGTCACTTCCAATGTATCGGCCAAGACAGAATTATACACTTTTTTTTTTTTTGGAAATCACTATTCATTTCACACCACAATCATCAACATTAACGGGCGTTCGACGCATTACCTCGAATCGGAGCCAAACTGGTTTCAAACGCGGGTGCGTTCAAGCCGCCCATGCGTCCACGGTGGCCTCGGCGTGTCGGATCTCTTCAGGCTTATCCGCTCCGTAATGAGCGTTGACAGGTCACATGGCGCAAACTGTGATGTCTGAATAATTTGAACAAATGCTAAATCATTGCAAAGCAGCCAGAGAGATCAGCGACGTGAACGCGTAGTGTTTGCGCTTCCCCAAGGCCGGGTGGCATCTGTTCTACACGTGTGCAGCAACAACGTGCATGCTTCACTATATTCATCCCAATTAATTGCCCTTGTATTAGTGTAAATATTTGACTTTGCGCTAAAAACGTTAATTGGGGTCCCTTCCTGCAATAAATAAATAAATAAATAAATAAATAAATAAATAAATAATAATAATAATAATAATAATAATAATAATAATAATAATAATAATAATAATAATAATAATAATAATAATAATAATCTGTGCATCAGTATAGCACAACCAAAATGGGGGGTTGCTCATGGGAAGCTGTTGAAATGCTCTGTGTCCAATTCCTACGGATTATCAATGATTTAGATTTTGTGGCAGGAGCCTATGCTTCAGATTATGAATTTCACCTTTTGTCAACCCCCAGCCTCAGCGATTTTCTTGCAAACGTGTTTGTCTCCGGCACAAATCAGCGGAATAAGACAGGCTGATGCCTCCTTAATTCTGTAAATTGGTGGGCTGTGAGTCCAATTACGGTCTGTTGGTTCAGCCGGAGGCCACCAGGGAGAGCTGTGTCTGTTTCTCTGAGTCACTGGAACAAACCACTCCAGCAGCCTCGGTCCTGCCATAAAGAAAGTTAACACTAATCACTTCTACATTGCTTTTTAAATAGGTTGCGCTGACAAACAGGCAAAGGTTGTTTTTTCAATTACGCGTATTGTCGAGACTCCTTCTGTGTTGGAGTGGAGAAAAAAAATATTGAGATGAATGCTGAACAGCGAGATTCTAACTGAACTGCCCTACTGGAGAAAATGTCTACTTGACATTTTATAAAGTTTTTATATATATTTTTTTTAATTGGCCTGCTGTGTGCTTTTTCTTTTTTTTTTTTTTTTTTTAAACCTGGCAAAGGAATTATGTACATGAAACTTGAGCAGGATGTGAGGCTGATGGGGTCTGTTGCTCCTACTGGCCATTAACTGGGGATTAGTGCTGGTGGGCACACCAGCCTTTGAAGAGGTAATTCCTCACACTTCCTTGCCATAGAAAATCAGGAAGCAATCATAGGAGACACCATGCAGATAGGCCCAGACAGGGGGGGACCCATGACCACTTTTCATCAGCCACAATTAAGACTTGGACTAGAGGCTGCCATTGTGCAAACGTTGCACATTAGAAAGGCGTCAGAGTCGGAAATCCTCCTGGACCATTTTTTGTTCATTTTTTTTTTAGAAGCTTGCCACCGCAACCGAAGCACTTTGACATATTTATCTGTCAGCACATTTGATCTGAGCAAAGCTGCAAGTTAAAATGTACACGCTGATTGGAGGGAGAGCATCGTTAGTATCGTCACAAGTTAAGAATACCTGAGTGACAGTGATGGTGTGTGGATGTGAATCGCTGGACTGCTGCCGCGATGGGACGTTTCAGCTGGTACTCGCGTAGGTTGGGGCACACTGACCTCTACAGGGACTCAAAGGTTACTATTCACTGTGTGTGTGTGTGTGTGTGTGTGTGTGTGTGTTTGTGTGTGTGTGTGGGTGTGGGTGTGGGTGTGGGTGTGGGTGTGGGTGTGTGTGTGTGTGTGTGTGTGTGTGTGTGTGTGTGTGTGTGTGCGTGTGTGTGTTTTTACGCGTTTCACCCTGCTTTCCTGCGGTGGTCTCTCTGGCGGATTGTTAGGCCGCTGTCCAAGCCAAACCCACAGTGTCGTATATAGCGCTGAGGGTTTGTGCGCTATATATTTTTTTTCCCCCCTGAGCTGGTCCTGCATTTTTGTTGTGAAAATCACCAAGTCTGTAAACCAGAGGCCATTCAGCTTTACTTGTAAAGCTTAATTGAAGGTTGGAGGTTGCGCTTGTATTTAAAGGTTGCACGTAAACTAAGAGTTTAGAGGTAGTTTTGAGTGCTGCAGTGGAGCTGTGGAACTCGCGTTGGGTGTTTACTCTACTTTTTGGACATGCGAGTCAAAACACAAACATATGCATTATCTCTTTTATGAGGTGCAATTCGGCCTTAAGAGAGTTCACTTTAGTTTCTCACAGTGAGGAGTCTAGAAAACGCAAATGTGTCGCATGGAATGAACATTTTTGCATCGATCATCGTAATGAACGGACTCAAGTTGTCTTGTCTTTTCAATCACATTTCGTCTTTCTTTTAGTGTAACATCAGCTGGAGGGGCCCCAGAGACTCAATCCCAGCTCCCCCACCCCACCCCCCCCCCTCATGTGATCTGCCCCTGAACAACTAACCATTTATGAGCCATGTGAGAGGACGGTTTCAATGATGTAGTTAATGCGATTTGGCCAAAAATTCCCCCTGATTTGTCGAATTGGGTTACATTTATTAACGTCACACAAAATTGAATTGCAATTTTGAAAGATTCGACTATTATTTGAGAAATCTCACATGGGATCCCTTTCCCTGCGGTGTATGTTTTAAAACGCATCTTGCCGCATCCTGAAATACAAGAGATTAGGTGTTTTGTTGTCTTCAAAGCTCAGCTCCTGCCCCTGGAAAAGTAAAGAGAGGTGTCCCCCCCCCCCCCAAGGGGCCTCCTTCCTGCGCAAACCAACATAGTACCAACGTGGTCGAAAGTGGGTAAATAGCATTTGGGGGGAAGGGGCAGTAAAACCTTCACTGGCCGGCGACAGATAAGAAAGAAGGGGCGGCTGTGGTGTGGCGGTATTTGGCCTACCCTTTTTGATATTAATGAGGTGGACAAATAGAAGAGAAACACCGTTCCATAAGCATAACACAACGCGGCGGTTTGTAGTTGAATCGAACCGAACACACGATGCGATAACGGTATCCGTCAGCATTAGTTTAGTCTGCCGTACTTCACCTAACAGGGACGTGGAACGGCACAACAACAGATTATCAGTCGTAACAAGAGTTCAATCAACTGGGGCCCATCTGTCATCAGGCGGTGATGAAGGCTCCTTCCTGGCTTTACCACCTGTTCTGCACATTCTAGTGTCACGTTTGTGCATGGCTGCAGGGGACGTCATTCCAGCAGTGGTCTGGCAGCCGTTCTCCTGGGTGGTATCTTCAGCAACTGTCCTTTCCTGAAAAAATAAATAAAAAATGGTGTATTTTCTTTTTAGTTTAAGGTTGTGCACACCTCGTGACCACGGGGAAACATAAAACAACAGCGTGTTACTGTGCTGTCCTAAAAGGGCAGAGGGCACCGACTACGAGGGCACTGGGCTTGGGGAAAAAAAAAAACGACGTTTTTGTGACTTTTCGAGCTGGGTGGCAAAATGCACCACAGAAAACAAGTTCGTTTGTGATGCCTTCATTTTGTGCCTTTTGACTTTGTTTATTTTGGTCAAGCTTGATCAGAAAAAACCTGGACAGTTGCAGTGAAATTTCATTTCAGTCATTTGCTTTCAGCGATGAGGCTCCCGTCACTGATGACTCACGGCACTCTTTCAATTCAAAGTTAATTCCTCGTTAACGACTTGTTAAATGAGCACAAAACGTGTTTGCGACTGGCATCAGACTGTGAACGTACCACTCAACTGAAGTCAGCCTGATGCACTCCAGACACATGGATGGGGATGTGGTCACTTGTGTAGTGTATTGGAAGAGCTGGGGATAAAAAAAAAAAAAAATACAGTCCGTGACTATGAATCCTTTAAACGAACAAAATAAATTGGAGCCGGAAAGGCGGATTGGTAATGTACACCTTTTGAGGGTAGTTTTGGTCATGGACATCATCGTTTGATGGGGATCCTACGAGGGAAACGTCAGCTTCTTCGACACCTAGGCCTCTTTATGTGACGTGTTTTTCTCCGAGGGGCATTTATTTCCCCCCGTTACTTCAGCGGCACACACCGACCATATGAGACCACTTGGCTTTGTGAGCTGGGGATAGAGCAGCTCTGTGTACGAGAGCTGGCCGGGGCGAAGGTATGAAAGTGTTCCCTTTCCTGCTGCCTAAATCGGAGGCAGCGAGCGGCCACTGTGAAAAAGGCCTGACTTTATTTCCTGTGGTGTTGGCTCCTCTCACGGTTCTATACAGTGTTGATTTAGAGGAGGCCGGGATGGAATTAGACTAAAGGACCCGAAACTCTTTGAGGTTTCATTGTCTGTCTTTTGTGTGCGGGTAATAAATAGATTCATTGTTGGCTTGAGTTTGATGGATACCCAGATTTGGGGCCACACCTCGGCTGGTTTGTTTATTAACCTAGGACTACTGTATTTAAACTCGGATGCTAGTAAAAATATATAGAGCTGCCTCTATACTCTCGTTTTTTTTGTCTTTTAGGTTACATGCTGTTTTGCCGCGGCGTGGCACCCATGACCATGTGCCAGTGCGTTCAGTTATTTTAGCGTTGTGGTGTGTGGGTCAGATCTTTAATATACGGCTCACGGCTCTATTCTAGTCACCGACCCATATTAAAATGATCACAGTATAATAAGTATTAAGTCACTTTCATGTTTGCTATGGCAACTTTTGATTCTGTATCCACCGACGGAGCGCCACAGTCTGTAATCACTGCTCGACTTGAACTCATTCATCGGCGAGTGGTGCACGTTACGCCACAACTAACACAAGTGACTCTTTGTTTCTGTAGCTCGAAGACGAAATGACAAATGTTAAAGTGGGCAAGAAAGGTGGAAACGGTAAGTCCCCATTTCAGTTCTCTCGATGGTCGAGATTTCAGTTTCTCCTCGCCCACGCTGTACCCTTTGCAAAGTTTCTTCTTCCGGCGGCCACTCGGGTCGGCTGTACCAACAACGTCTCGGGACATTTCTTGGAATCCTTTTATCTGTGGTGGCCATGCGGCAGCGTCACATGGTCGGTGCTCACACGGCATGCGTTATGTCAAAAAAGGAAAACGCCTGTCATTACACCGTCGAGGCTGCGGATTCCTCTGTAATTGGTAAATGCATCGGTGCCACATCTCAAGGGGATATGAGGAGAATCGCTATTGGCGCTCGATGTTCCTCATTAGTCCCCCTGCTCCTTCTGCTCCTTTTAGCCCTAAACTGTAATGTCTGTTTTATTGTGCCTTGTAGAGGCAGTAGAAGGGCACTTACTTTGAATTTGGAGCAAAGCCAGAGTGGGACAAATGGAGCGACCCATTCAGTAGCTCTACCTTTTTTTTTTTTTTGAAAGACCTCTTCGCTCTGGCGGGGGCGCTTGAAACAAAAGGAGGTATTGATGTAAGGAAAGACTGGGGCTTTGCGTTTGTATGCCCACCAGATCTGGCTGAGCAAAACAGTTTATTCACCAACCTTGATTCGGCGTGCAATACGGTGGCACATCTTGGAATCTGCAGTAGGCCCGTTTGGCCGAGTAACACACGGTACAGAAAATGTGAGAAATAATATTATTTTCCCGGGATACTGACATGTCGGCGGTTCTCGATTTTGTGTACGGTATATACGTTAAGCTTCAAGGTAAACGGCACGCGCTATTAATCTAGCTGGCGCACAGTGTTAAACAAACCGGTAAAGCAACAAAGAACAAAAGAGCCATAGTTTAGTTAGCAAGTGTAATTGTCCTGGGCTTTTTTGCCACGGCCGAAGCACATTTTGTGGCTCTAAATTCCCCCGCCAAGGAATGTTAGTTGAATAATGACTTTATCTCCACCTAGACCTCAGGACAGCGAAGTAAGCACATATGCGAATGACACCCACTCACTGAGAATCGGAGTAGCGTCTTGTCATCCCGTTTGCTTTTCACCACCTGACCTAACCCCCAACTATTTACTTGAACTCTCCCCTCACCCACAAAGCCATTGTTTGTGTTGCGGGAAGGGGGGGGGGGGGGGCAGGGTGCTGAATGCTGGTCCGGGGGAGCAGGGTGCTGAATGCTGGTCCGCCAAAAGCATGAAACCTTGAAGTCGTTTCGAAATAGAATGGCTTTCTAAATTTGGGGTGGGAATAATGTCTTTGTTTCTTCCTTTATGCTTTCTTGCGGCGCTGGGTAGAGGGCTCGGCAGTGTACTGCGCATAACCGTCTGAGGTCATTGTCAAAATGATAAGGCGTGTTCCAGTAAAAACAAAGGCAAACGGGCAAACCTAGAGTAAAACAAGTAAGAGAGCCCAAGATGTTGCCGTATTTGGGCCGAAAGTCCATCGTGTTCTGTTGTCTAGAGTGGAGAGCCTTTTTTTTTGCAAGTTAGAAAACACAATGCACTAGGAACTTCACTAAAAGACGACTTTCTTGTGTGTATAAGAATAGGTGTCATTTTCAGATTAGTTCCATGGAAGTTATAGTTTGTCAAAGTTCTTTTCACAACTCACAATTCCTCATTTTGTTTCTTTTATACATTTCAGTGGCTGTAGTGGTCATACACTTCAGGCCTCTGCCCATATCACACAGGCACTTTTCACATGTTTTTTTGGCTCTAAATCCGGAGAGAGCGGCAATCGGTTTTCCGGGTTCTTATGGTGTTGTCAACCACAACGGAGCGCTCAGGAAATAGTGTCATGTGTCCTGTTACAAAGAAAGAAAAAAAAAAAAAAGTACTAGTATTTCAGCGAATGATGTTTTGGCGCAAATTGCCAAATCATGTCTGCAAGAGCCTTCTGTGGCACAGCATGATTAAACAGTTGTTGACTTCCTGTTCAAAGATGTGTGGACACATAAATAGGGATGTGTAAAAGGATGTTACAAGATGAGCATAGATAAGTATGCGCTCTTATTTTTTTGAAAAACACTGTTGTTTTCAAACTGCCTCGAGCGACTGTTGCCGTTGCAGGGAAATTAAACCACGTCAGATCTTTGATGTCTGACTATGGTTGTATGTGGTAGAAAATAAATAAAAATAACAGCACTCGTAAACCCCCCAGGTTACCATTTCCTGTTTGAGCACAAAATTGGAAAACAAATGTGTCTTCAGCAACAGCCAGACGGCTCACTCCGCACTTGATCTTGTGTCCCTAATTGTCGACCAAAACAAAAACACTGGTTTTACTGCCTGAATTTTACATTTTAGAAGGGCTCCCAATGCGAAGTTTGCAAAAGAGCAGCTCCTGCTTGTAAAATTGAAAAGTGCCCATATGGATTTTATGTAACTATCAGAGATGAGGGAGGCTTGAATTATAGTGACATTTCCAGCACACCCCTTTTAAATAACAGACGAAAAGTGCATAATTTGTCTCCTCTTCACTCATCAGTTGAATGCCGTATGCAGTTGTGCAATGAAAATCGGTTCCCACTCCGTGCACACTCACTCATTATCACGTGCAGCCACCTGAGTTTTATGAACTGCATTCCTCACTCCGAGACAATTTACTGTGAATTTAGATTTATGCCTCCCCCCCCCGAACCATCATTATCGCCTACAATGGCACATGCTTTATGCACCACTCAGGGAGGCGTCTGAATCACCTCGGTTTTTGTTTGACTGTTTATCGCAGACCTTACAGTACAGCATCATTTGGTTGATGTGGCAGTGCAGGAGGGTGGGGTTACCTAAATGCCCTCATTTCGCCGCTGCGTGTGGGTGGGGGGCGGTCTGGAGGAGGGGGATGAGAAGGCTTTAATTCAGTGGAAAGTGGTTATTCTATATTTTTCCTTAACCGTACAGTGACTCCACCCTCCACGCGTCCCACATAAAGCCACTCCAATATGAGAGTTTATGAATGCTGAACCTCTCCTCGTTAGGTTTTACGCTGCAGACCTGGCAACACTTTCGCACTAAAATAGAACAACTACCCCAAAGTTACCGCATAATGATCTGTTGATACCACCGACTGTACTTCAAGTGCTCGGAGGTGGCTTTACTTAGCACAAATGAGAGAAAAAACGCCAGGACAATTAAAAAAAAAAAGGCGCTAGTTAATGTAACAGGAGAACAGTGTGAGTGAGTGAGCGAGCGAGTGAGTGAGGGAGAGAGACTGTACAAACTACAGCCTCTCTGTATTTCTGAAGGTGGGTGGGGTCAGGTGGACCAAAATGACTTGAACCACATTATATGTAAAGCTGGGGGTAATTACTAGGTTAGGAGACCTAAATAGCCAGTCCCACAGTGGTAAATGCGCTGAATGTCAAGACAGCTGCCTCCACCGTATCCTTCCCGCTTGCCTCCTCAGAGACAAACCAGTCAGTGTGCACAGACCTTTACCCCTTGGTAACGGCAGGACAGAAAATAAGCAAAGGGGCGCTTCAATTAACCATACAGTAAAGAAAAGTGGAAATCAGTGTGGTTGTTTTGCAACTGAAGCTGTGTAAGTAACCGGGAATGTGCCTTTTATAGATCTTGGACTCAATATGTCAACAGACATTTCTTTTCCCCCACTGGAATAAATGTTAAAAAGTCACGAGTAGTAACAGCCTAAATTCGCTCACAGGAAGATTGTGCTTTTGATTTCCGATGTGACCGCACATTTTATTTTCCAAAATGATCATCAAAACCCGGCCAGTGAAACTCCAGTGGAATACAAGGCATCTGCAGGATCTGGCGAAACGGATCTTAACCACTCTTGACCTTGCCATTAAAAGTTACACAGACATTTATGGTGTCTGGAGGTGGAATCCTACTGACTTTGTTGAATACCTCATATGCTTCCCCCCGTCACACCTCTGTGTTTACCTGCAGCACCTTGGCCCCACGTGGGGTTGACATTTTTTTTTCTTTTTTTTCTTTGTAAAATGTCCCCAGGGCTGTTTTTATTGAATTGCCACGAAATGCGTCGACTGACTTTGATCGAAAGATAAGTCATAAGAAAGCTGTGCTAAAGGCACCTTAAAGCAACACTTTGCTTTAAGGACACAAGTTATGAATAGAATACACTTTTGTACACTATTTAGCAGTGACTTTGTAAAAGACGATTTATTGTGACAAATTGCTCAACGATCAGACTGGAACATCAGTCTGGAACAGGCCATAGTCCGCTCTTTTTTTTACCAGCCAAGAGACTTGTGTCAACAGACAGAAACCTGCTGACAAACCTCGCACAATCCTGCAAACCAGCTGCAGTTGGAATGTATGCATACAGTAGCGGGGTAAACATCTGTTTCGCAGAAAGCTCCTTACCATCCAGAGGTTGACTTCAAACATTTGTTGTCCAATTACACACATGCATGTACAGCAAACTACTATATACGTGTGCAGGAGAGGAACACCTGCAGAGGGGAAGAGAGCCTATGGAGCACATACAGTCATAATAATGTTTTAGCAATTATTATATATTATTATTATAGTACCTCTAAATCACATACATAGAAAAACCTGGAAAAACATTGGTCCCTCTTTCTGCCTCGAGCGTTGTTATACAAAGCTATTTATTTATTTATATTATGTGTATTCATTTATTTATTGTTAGCTATGCTTTACAACTGGTTTCAAGTTTCTTTGGTCTAAATGCAGCATGTGTTGCGAGACAGAAATGAGATTGTGAAAATATTTCAAACAGCTATCTCTCTTAGGACTGTCCTAAATTTTATAAGAAATGAGGAAAAGCCATCAACACCCGAGTGCAAAAACAAAGATAATCTAGCATTTCATTTTCACCATACCCATATGTAAAATGTCAACATCTTTGCTCAATTTAGTTGAAAGCTTTGAGTGTATTTTCTGCTTACAATATTATGTCGTCATTCAGCTATTTCAAATAACACAAAAAGAAACTTTAAATAGCATACTATGAGAAAAAAATAATATAGCTCTCTGTGACAGGATAAAAGACACCAATAAATATCATCCCAGAGTTTTCAGAAAGGTTGGTTTTCCAGCGTAAGGAGTTCTTGTGAGTTAGTCTATTAAAAAGTTGAACACTTTATCCTCAATCAAACTAACCGACTTATTTGTTAGCATTTCTTCACTGCTGACAAGTTTGTACCCGAAAAGCTTCAGCGTTGGCCCACAAACCTTCTGTACCACCTGGGCAATTTTGAAAGGTAATCTTAACCTCCATTTCTCTACTTGCTCTGAGGAGTTTTTCTGCGTGGAGTAAACACCGCCGGTCTCCTTGGAGGCCTGGGTGTTCTTCAGGATCCAGGACTTCACCTGTGGAGTGAACGGTATTCCAGCGAAACTGTACATCTCTGTTGCCTTCCTCATGGGAAACCGCGCAATGTCCTCGTACCGCACCAGCATGTAACGTCCGCGCAGCCACGATGGCTGACTTAGGCCGATCTTTGCAGACCTCCGGATGTTGTCACAGTTCCCTTTCAACTTTTTCACTTCGTCATCATCAATGGGTATATCCCCACCTACGGCCCACTGCTTCCAGTTCTTGTATATGGCAGCAAAGGCCACCATGCGTGAGGCCAGTACAGCCCGAGGATCTCGAACCAGCTGAATGAACTTCACGTTAAGACGGGGGTCCTCAGCCAGAGGCCGGAGGGTCTCCAGCTGGCGCACCCGCACTGACTTGATGGCCCTGTGCTCCTTCTGGAGGCAGGACTGAGACGCCATGGTCAGGTTAAGGGGCCCACAGCGCCTTCTCCTGCAGTGATGGCGCTCAAAGACCCCTTTGATGAAGGGGCTGCAAACGGACTCCTCGCACAGAGAGCTGCTGGACTCCCTGCGGAAGAGGGCGGCGGTGGTGTGGTCCGCCGGCCGCGGCTTGATGAAGCTCTCCAGCAGGGAGAAGTCACACAGGAAGAGCTGTTGGAGCACGTCGCGGTACGCCCTGGCGGCCGCGGTGGCGTTGGTGCCTCCCGTGTCCAGCGTCAGCATCTTCTCCACGTGCCACAGCGGCTCAAACAAGTAAAACATGTTGTTGCCCTGCTGGTTGAAAAACTCGCCCACAAACGAGGATCCCGTCCTGGTCGTGGCCAACAGGAGGATGTGTTTCATGCTACCCGTCGCTACCACCCCCTGGTGCTCGCTGTAGTTCTCCAGACGGCGCTTCATCAGCGCGAAGGCCGGGTCCATCTTGCCGAGTGGGGTAAAGGACCCATTGTGCTTCAGCAGTATGTCGTAGAGGCCATTTGGCTGTAAAGGGGTCTGGGGAGTCTGCTTCAAGGTGAGCTTATCTGATACCCTAGGGAGGGTGAGAGGTGCAACAGGGTCACATTAGTGTTAAATGACAACATAAAAAAGTCGTAGCCTTGTTATTTACTGCAAGACTTGAGGCACTTTTGTGCTGCTCCATGACCTTTTGTATCTGTTCAAAGCTCCGAAAAGATAATGGTACACAAAAAAATCACACACATGCTCCATTGGTCACTTAAATGGACTTACCTTGAGATGATGTTGTTTTCCTTCTCAATGATAACAAGTGTCACAAAAAAGACAATGGATATTGTGTATTTGATCCTCATTCTTGGATGTAGCTGTGTCTGGATATGCTTTTACAGACTGCTTCTTAATGGGTTCTGCCAATCTCGCACGTCTCCAGCTGCCCTTCTTAAAGAGCCTTGCGGTTATTTGTATTCCTCGCTGTAGGCGAGGTTTCACCCTGTAAATGAAATGCACATCAACCTGTCGGTTACACATTTTGCACATTTGAGCATCAGCGGGACTACCTACTTGATATCAATTGTTTCTCTGTGAATGATTCTAGGTATGGTGTATGTTCTAATTATTCACTGAAAAAGTTTGAACTGCCTTGTGGCATGTGTGAAAGTGCACAGTGATGCTGCGTCAGATTAGTGGTTAGAGAGAGGCTCCTCTCATTTCCGTCAGTCCTTTCTCTCTCTCTTCTCTGTGCAAAGCATGAAGCCGATGATTTAGTCCATGTCATATCTTAAGAAGGTAAGAATAGCCACTGGTTCTTCTCACGAGGAAGTCCGCGTTATCTCTAAGTGCACCAGTGCATTTCAGGAACATTCCCACCCACCATGCTAAACGGAAACTGTATTTATACTCCAATGATCCAAAGAGGCATGCTGGAACACCGAATGGATGTGAGCCTTGCGAAAAAAAAGAAGGAAATGGAAAGCACAGTGAAGCGGGCGAGGGCATCATCAGCCCCAGGCCCGAACAATCCCCTGTACGTGGTATATAACGATGAGCCTGATGTCTTACACGATGTGTGGATATAAATAAAGGTGGCACGGTTGAAGCAAAGGATATCCAAAGCTTGGCACAGAGCTGAAAGCGTACTGATACGAAAGGGGAAGGAATCCTCAAACATCAGCAACATTTCGGCAGCCCACTGGTTGACAAGCTTTAGCGCAAATAAAATGATATTATTTTTTTATTTTTTTCCCCCATTCCTAATCAGACATCTTGGTATGGTAAGACATTTGTTTTTTGTTTCTTTCCGGTGCCACGGACATGGCAAATCCTGAGTGCGTCTGAGACTCCTTATGGATCAATGTGTAACGACTGCAGGTCGTGCCCGTGGGCTTGACACGTAAGTAAGACTGCTGCTATCAATCTGCAGAGCCACGAGCACCAGACTGGCCCCTTCACTTACGAGGCGAAACAAGCGGCAATGTGTAATTAGGTGAAAAGCCTAATACACGTGGTTTTATAGATTACGGGGCGCACAGATGTCTTTGAGCTTCTCTGTCACACATCTGGAGGCTCAGGTCCTCACATCCTCTTGCAACGTCAGACCCGGGTCAGTTTTGAGCGCAGAAGCCGGTCCAAGTGACTACAGACTAAACACACAGTTGTACGCTGTCTGCGAAATTCTCTGGGTGGGTTTAGAGCTCCGACAGAGCTCCAACAGAGCTCTGACGGAGCAGTGTTGACGTGGAACGGCGTGTAATGAAAAGGAGAACAGCGTGTATGCTGAGACACGTTTTGACCGGGAGGAAAAATCCGCTCCGTCTTGCACCACCCTGCCGCATGCCACAACCACAAAGGTCCCTTTACATAGAAGTGACTCTGAACCCCCTGTGGGCCACGGTTGCCAAACTCCCGGGTCATTCACACGTCACTAGGGTCAGTGACTAAGCCCCTGGATGTTACAAGTCATGTAGAGCTGCTCAAACAGTCGGCTGCATCAGATGAAATTACTAAGTCCTTTAGCACTTAGTCATGAATTTACATTGTGCATAAACAGGTCACATGTGTTCCAAGTAAACCAACAGAGGATGTGGTGAGAGCTGCAGGGACAGAACAGCAAAGGAGTCCCGCAGTTTATTCTCTGACGTGACTGCACCAGCGAGTGAAAATGAAAGTGCAGAAGGAAAATGTACTGCGCAAATTTAGACAAACACTAAAAAATTAAAGAGTAAGACACGAAAGAACGATGACAGACAGAATTCTACATTACTTCTTCCACAACACTGTAGTTGAGAGTCGGACTGTGTATTTAAGGCATTCTAGGTTTCTTCATATATATTTTCTGAACTGAGCAAAAAAAAAAAGAAACGCTGCAAAGATTCATCAGGAAAATAAGTGGTCTGGGGTTTTGTCATTTATATGGTAAATTAGATGTAGGCCAATTATCTCAGCTTATTGCATATGCTCTGTAAAATTAAAAAAAATACACACGAGCTGACATTCTTGAATATTCACAAACCACTGAGGCATATGACATGTTTTGATCATCTGCTCAACAAAACCGCCACTGCACTATTTATCATCTTGTTACAAAGGCTTTTAATAGCTGCCTTGTATTTAAAGTACATACAGTGAAGACAAATTAAACGCCACACAGCCAAGCCAGTTTTTCATGAGATTGTATCGCAAATCATCCACAATGCACACAAGAACACCAGAATGCAATGCCCTATCCCAACAACCTGAAGGTTTCTTGTCCCAACATCAACTTACCGATACCGTATTAATTTATTTAGGTCTAATAATTATATAAGTAGTGTGTGATGACAAATAAATGTGTCAAATGTAAATTGACATTGTGGTAATACTGTGGCATCTGTCAATCTAATATTTTTTCGTCTATTAAGTCATTGTAGGAAGGAAAACATTTACAGTGCATCATACTCCACTGGGTAATATTTATGGGATGGCTGTATTTACAGTGGCTTTGCATTTTAAATCCTAGATTTACAGGCCCAATATAGCCTATGATGCTATATATGAAGTATTTACGAAAGAGCAAGAAAAAAACGTGAGTCTGTCATTTTGATTTCTTTTCATTTTGAAATCTCCAATCATAATATACAGTAGACTCATACATCAACATTGTGCCACATATTACGTATACTGTGATAAGAGAGCATTAAAGTCTATATAAGGACATTTAATAGTGCATTACTGCATGCACGCTTTGGCCACTTACCAAGAAGAAACAATGAAGAGACTGTTTTATGTACACTTAATGATGGTTTGGTTCAATATGTCACAGTTAGGCTACATGATCATCAAACAGCAGTGTTATGGTTTAGTTTGGTAAGTTTAGTTTCCCATTATAGATCGTTGCATATATGGAGTATCATATAAAGTAATTTTGAGAAAAAAGCATGTACACTGGTACAGTGTGTCGGTCTCACATTTGGACAGTAATGCTAGTGGTCATACAGCATATGTATTAAGTCAATTTGTATGAGGATGTATATGTATACTCCTCAAATCTGTAGCACTGAAGGTCATACACTGCAGGTGTAAAAGACCGGTCATAGTTTCAAAATAAAAGAGAATCTTAAAGATAGTCACCTCCCTTAAGTGAGTTAGGCTTATTGAGATGCACATCCCTAACTGTATAGTGACCATACTGTACCTTGCGGTAGTTTCCTTTATTCGAATGAATTAATATAAGTTTAACGGTCCTCCCATTTCATGTGAAAAGTTGTTGTAAATAATAAAGTAGGATTAAGGTATTGTTTTTCATACGCACCATCCTCATTGAGCTGCGGTGTCTGCCTAGGTGCCGCTTCAGTTCATCCGTGAAGTTGATCTGCTTTTCCTCCAGGAGCGGCTGTGGAGGCACATTAATCCCATAACTCCGCGGGGCTGCTTCAATTGTGTACCAAAGGACACTCCAGCCCACGAGAAGCAGCGGGGGCAGATGCGGCGAGTAAAACCTGTGGCTCAGGTGGGATCATGTTTGAGAGGGCTGCAGGCACAAGTCTGTCCGACAATCAGAGAATCACATGAGAAAGTTTGGTCCATAGGAGCGGAGCGTCGGGCGTGAGGTGACATGGGTGGGCGCAGCTTGGTTGCCTGTAGTTAAAAACAAAAAACGTGCACTTATACTTTTACACTTATATTTTATATATATATATATATTATTATATTTGTAAGCGACCTTACAAATGAGTTTTGCCTTATAGTTTTATTTAGTACGGCCAAATATTTTTAAAGGCTTTTCTGTATTATTATTATTTTTTAAGTGGCAGCACACCATCTAGTGGAGAAAAGCACATTGTGCGTCCCAATTGTATACACTTGTATGTGTATAGGACAGAATGATTTAAGATGCAGTCTTTGACGTTCATTTCATTATATAGTATCGTTTATACTGAATTGCAATGATAAAGATACATGCAAGAATACGGTATTTATTTTAAAAGTATCTCCTAATGTGATCGGAGAGGACTCCCTGCTCGCCGCGCAGCTGCAGGAACGGATTCAAATAACGCGGTCGTTTCGAGATTCCTTCATAACAAGTGCGTTTACATTTTCACAACCAAGTTTTTATTTGAAGTTTTGTTTTGAAATCCGTAGCGGAAATGTGTTGCTTTTTTCCCCCAGCTCGAAAGCGGAAGTTTTACTAAACCTCTCCCGCACGAACAGGATAATTTCTCAGTGAAATCAAGATGGTAGAATAGGATATTTATTTTAAAATGATACTGTCTCCTAATGTGATGGACGATAACCTTCTGCTCACCACGCAGCCGCAGGAATGGTTCGAATAACGCAGTTGTTTGGTCTGGATGACGTAAAACAACAATACCCATCAGCCCCGTCGCTTAGTGATGACGCACATATAGAACATTTTCCGGAAGGTTGCAAAACAGTTGCGTCGGAGACGTGCGCAGTTTTATCGTAGAAGGTGAACGAGGATAACGCTGCTCTCCAGGTATATTGCTCCAGTTCACATCTGAATGTAGCCGAACTATTTATCATGTCACTTACAATGTATTAGTGATAGCACCATTTGGTTCATTTCACTGAGCTAAAATCGTAGGGCTGTGGTTTAACGTACATACATCTTGCTAGCTAACGTCGGCTAACTTAGTTAGCGACAGTTAAATGTTACATCAGTGTGCGCACTCTCATCACGAAGGTGAACGCCTTTAACGCTACTGTTGAGCTTAATTTACCCAAGTCAGCTATCATTTAACAGAAAATGCGCAAGTGAGTATATCAGTTAGGTAAGTATATTGAGAAAAAAAAATAAGGACTGCGTGCCTTTACATACGTCCATCGTGCTAGCTAACGTCAGATAGCTTGGTTAACTACCGGTAAATGTTAGGACACCAATGTTTATTTCTTCTCCTTACTTCCCAGCAGCCCAGCACCGCCGCAAGTTGTTTTTTAATTATCGTTGTGGCTGTGTTGTATTTATAAAGACGGAAATGTATGTATCAAAGCATCGCGTCACACCTCAGTAACTGTGTTTATCTCACAGGTTAATACGGAATAACACACAGTGAGTGATCATGCTTGTGGCGAGGCTAACGTGCCTGAGGAGTCTCCCCATGGCCGGGCTCCGTCCCGTGTTGATGCAGGGCTCTGTGGCCCTGAGGACCCCTGCCCTGAAGGCCTGCCCTCCCCTGCTCAGGCCCCAGCAGGTACTGTCCAGCTCACAAACACGTCCAACACACATTGCTCATTGACATGTCACAGGGTTTCCTGTTCAGTTTGTCAAAGCCCCATTACTTCAAAATGACGTTTTTTGGCCAAATTTAGAATTTTAATTAAGGCAAAAACAAAAACATGAGGTGCAACTTTCATCTATTTAATAAACGTACTGTGACTGATGTGTTTTGCTCACTCCCTGATTGTTTTCACGCTTGATTGTGAAAAGCTGGTCGTGAAATGTTTGTCACATAGTATCAACTGTTTTGTTGAATACTTGTTCTTTTACCAGGGTTTTTCCTCCAAAGCCAGATTTGGATTTCGCAGGGGGAGGACGACCAAAGATCAGCTCAAAGAAGCAGCTTTTGAGCCAGCAACAGATACTGCCATTAGAAGTAAGTACTGCACCCTATACAAGCTATGTATTCTATTTTGTGCTGTTTTTAACTGCAGTTAAACAGTCCATAACTTTATGTAAATTAATTGTACATCCTTACTTCCTTACTAAGTGCTGATTTGCACAGTCCTGTTCTTTAGTAACATGTTTACTAGTACATAAATGTATGATCTGGTGCAATGGTGATTTAAAGAACAATAATAAAATATACTGTATGTGTAAATCATATTTTGATTTGTGTTTAGTTGACGGCATGGGAAGAATGATTCTTGCTGGAGGTGCAGCAGTTGGTCTTGGAGCTCTGTGCTACTATGGACTCGGCATGTCCAATGAAATCGGAGCCATTGAGAAAGCAGTGTAAGTAACGGCTTGTTTATGTGTACTCGCTGCTCTTTCATTTTATTTTGATGCACACTTCAGTTGAATGTATTTATGATCCACCTCCTTATTGCCCTTTCTTCTCTGTGCAGGATCTGGCCTCAATATGTGAAGGACAGGATCCACTCCACCTACATGTACTTTGCAGGCAGTGTCGGACTGACCGCTCTGTCAGCTGTAGCTGTGAGCAGGACCCCAGCACTTTTGGGTCTGATGATGAGAGGATCGTGGCTGGTGAGCGTTATGCAACATCACACTTAAAACAAAGATGTAGTTTTCTCACCATGTTACAACATTTTTTTCTTAAAAAATAAAATAAAGGCTAATACACCCCACCATTTGTTTCGTAATAACTACTATTCAATAGTGCTTCTCGGGTAACTTTTTTTTACGAACATATGGGTGACTAATATGGTCATTGCTTGTTTTTACCCAGGCGATTGGAGCAACCTTTGCAGCCATGATAGGTGCAGGCATGCTGGTTCGGTCTGTTTCATATGAGCACAGCCCAGTGCCCAAACACCTGGCTTGGATGCTTCATGCAGGTTTGTGAGACGATGTCCTGTGGATATATATTAATCTGTGAAGGTGTCTCGTATGGTTTTATTTCTCTTGTGCCGTTACCTCAGTTTGACACTAGATGGCAGTCGTGTACAGTCATAGCAAGTAGCAGCAGCAGTTGATTTTAAATCATTTACAACATATCCAGAAACATGTTGCAGATCCTTGATATGGTTGTTTGTTTTGGATTTTGTATTAAAATGAATATTTTTTTTTGTGTTTGTTGATAAGGTGTCATGGGTGCTGTCATCGCCCCTCTCACTCTCCTGGGTGGCCCTCTGATGATGAGGGCCGCCTGGTACACAGCAGGCATAGTGGGAGGTCTGTCTACAGTGGCCATGTGTGCCCCAAGTGAGAAGTTCCTCAATATGGGCGGACCATTGGCTGTTGGCTTTGGAGTGGTCTTCGCTTCCTCTATTGGTGTGTAGATTTGCATTTTCATTGAACAGACCTGCGTCTCAGTTGCACTACAAATAACTGAACATAGAGCCCCCTTCATGTGCTCTGTTTTTTAGGCTTAATTAGTATATATACTTTTGAATGTAATAGTTGTAATATAAATGAGGTTAATTTGTATAAAGATATACTTTCTTGGCTAAATTTTGCAAATTTTGAAAAAGAACCACATAGTTCTTGATTCTATTAATTCACACAATTACATTTACTTTAACAATTTGCAAAGAGACAAAAATTGTGGATAGTGTGTACATCTCTCTCTATTCTGGTACACGTTTGCGGCAAATCTGGCAACCCTGACAGAATAAAGTTTCTGTGCTGGCTCAATTTCTTTACACGGTGGTACGACTAAACACGACAAATTATTTTGTCTGTTAAATCAAAACATTTCAGATTTTAAAACTGATGTTAATGTTTTTCATTATTTATAATGCCAAAGAAGCCCATGGTAGCGAAGCACATCTGTATAGTTTCTCGACTTAAGCCAGGTTGTTGATCATACCTGTGTTTTTCAGGATCCATGTTCCTGCCGCCCACCTCGGCCTTCGGAGCGGGGCTTTACTCGGTGGCCATCTATGGAGGCCTGATCCTGTTCAGCATGTTCCTTCTCTACGACACACAGAAAGTCATCAAGAAGGCAGAGACGCATCCACTCTACGGCGTCCAGAAATATGATCCCATCAACGCGTGAGTCACCATGAAACTTTTAACTTCCAATGCATTCGTGTGCACGTCAATCTTGGCTTCAGTGGCACACAGCTACTTGTATTTTGACATAGGGTGTATCTTATATTTATCATTTCTCAGGTGTATGGGGATTTACATGGACACACTTAACATCTTCATGAGACTGGTGATGATTCTGGCTGGTGGTGGCGGCGGCAAAAGGAAGTGAACGGCGACACTCTTGACTTCAGCTTCAGTTGTAAATTGAACAGAGCTGAACAAAGCCACGTTTTGATTACTAGCGGCCTAAACCGGGTGTCACTGGGAGCCTCTATCTAACTTGTCAATAAAAGGGAATGCTTTGCAAGTGTGCGGAGACAAGGATTGTGTTCTTGGGTGCACGTCGTTAACACAACAAGAAAGAGCTCTTACCTCGATTGTTTATTCAAGGGGGGGTCACAGGTGGTTTAAATCTTGACTATCATAATTTTACCTTGCTCAGATGTTCTTTGTATTCGTCTTAATGTTCTCTATTTATTTTCGCCCTGAACGTTTAGAAGAATTTGGTTTATGCAACAGAAATGCCACATACGTCAGCCATACTCACAACAATTAGCTACTCTGTATGTACATACTCCACTATTCACTGGTGTTGCACTGAGAAAATTATACAGACGTTTCAATGGAATCACTCAATAAACAAGTGAAAACTGATTTTGCTGTTCTGTCAAATGTGTTATCGCTTAGGAAAATGTACAAATCCAGTAAAGGTTGAAATGAAATGTAATTGACGTATATACAACTAATTAACGCCGCACACGATTTGTTTTCCTTTACGAACAAAATCATAAGTCCACTCGTTGTAAACATCAGAAAATAGGCATCAAAAAAGAGTTGCATTAATGGATTCATACAACTTAAATTGTAATATTAGACAAATTGAATACACCACCTTTGTCATTTTTACTTTTTATTCAACCTAATGGAGGTGCAAATTAATATTAACTCACATTTAGTAATGTGCCCTGCCAAAAATGCTGAATCGTTTTATAGAACATATGTAATTCTTATGTTTCTCTTACGTTTTTTTTTTTTAAAGCCATGAGAGTCATGAATCTCCATTGGCCTCAAGTTGAACCTCATGTGCAAAGCTGTTGCATCATTCCACGCTTACACTATGATAATGTGTTCAACAAACAATGAGCTAATATGGTCGAATCACCCCTTCGGTTTGTTTAAAAAAAATAATAATAATAACTTGAACTCTGAAAAACGCCCCATCAACACACGGCAGCCGCTTAGACAAACAATGAGTTGTGTCCATAGGTCACGGCGGGGAAATTGTCAAAATGAAGTTGCGTCGCTGCCACTTCAAAATCGAAAACATGCATATTATACGTGTGTGTGTGTGTGTCACACGCCCACCCGGTAGTTGTGCCCAGACTGTGAGGGACCAGCGTGGGGTCCGCCTTGTATTTGCCCCCAAACAGTCGGTGTGGAGCAGCGGATGACAACGGCTTAGCATTATAATCCCCTCGTCCACCATCTGCCTGCTCCTCCAGAATTAAACCTACAAACCCGGTGGGGGCATTTGCAACAGCTGCTAACATCTGTATATACGCAGGTGCGTCATTACGGGGGCGCGCGCGCGCGCCGGGCCGCACAGCTGCCGGGTTTTGAGCTCTCGCATCGCGGCCATGGTTATGACGGGTGCGACTCGCGTACGTTGTGAATTCTTAACCCCTGTCGATGGGAGGGATAACGATGTCAACTATGGGGGGCTTGGCACATATCTGCCATTACTGGGGGATAAAAGTCGCCCCCTTGTCAGACATTTCAGATGGATGACCAATATTTGGTGGGGTTTTTTTTCTTGTTTTTTTTTCGCTGCTTAATGGAGCCTTGAGTGTGTATGTGAGAGAGAGGGGGCGCTTACCTGCTTCACACATTGGATGTTGGAGGTCAAAATTGGACCCAGGAAAATCCCCCAAGCCTAGTTCAAATGTTCCATTTTTAAGTCGCTGTGCGATTTGAGTGCATTTCTGTTTTGTTTTCTCACTTTTTTTTTTGCGCCATTTACAGGCGTCTCACTTTGACTCCTCCCATAAAATCGATCTGGTCGACTTCAAAAGTTCAAAGTCAGTTCAATGGAAAGCCTGTTTCCAGGTCAAAGTGCTGAAAAAAAAAAAGAAAAAAAAAAGACGTTTAAAACTTGAGCGAACGATGTTGCAGAAGAGGGTCTTTGTGTTTGTGTTGTGTGGTGTCCCAAGACGACCCAAAGGACCTCCCAGGTGACGCTAACGACCCTCCTTCACACCCGGACGAGTGAAACAGGTGAAACCAAAAACCTCATGTTCACATTCATTCATATAGTGCAATACAATAATCAACAATTGTGCCCCAGCATTAACTCTGTTTCTGTTCTCTTTGTCTGACACACCCCTCCTCTTCCTCTTAAGGTCACATGGTGGTAACAGGAAGTCGTTAATATTGAAAAATACACCTTGTGCACCACAGTCCTCCGCAGTCCAATGCAAAACTGCACAGCGGCCTCCTTCGGCACCCTGTAAGTACCCCCAAACATTCCGAGCTACAGTTTAAATGATCCACTTAATCTCAATGTTTAAAAACTAGCAAATTCATTTTCTTCCTAAACTGTGGTGCACAGTATCATAACTGAATTACTGTTGTTTGAATTTGTATGAAGAAGCACTTGAAGTATTATGAAGGGTTGAAAAAGTGGGGAAAAAAAAAAAAAAAGATAATCAAAATGATCTCGACCCAATGCAACTACAACATTAAAAACTATTTTGCCAATTTGAAATAAATCAGTGCTTGTATTCCAATAAGGGAAAAATATACTGGCATGTATAACTGTAATTATATCAAACACATTTGAAAGTCGAGCAACATAGTGTTTTTGCTGTCCAATTTGGCTGATGTCAATCCATGGATTCCACGTTCGTTTTAGTTACTGGGAAGATTTGTCATTTTCTGCCAATCAGTGACCTGTGCGAGTGCGTCACCTTACGTCACCCACTATTTTTATACGTGTGAATACAGGAAGGCGCGAGTATGCACCTCGGAGTGAGTACGTCAACACGGTGAAAACATCACAAGGAAAACATTCATGCACTCGCATGGCACCTGCCCATAAGTGGATGTGATCAGGAAAAAAAAGGGGTTCAAAGCTCTCCTGAGAGCAAAGCAAAAATTGGAATTAAAATGGATATTGTGGGTTTCGACCGCCATATGTTACGGCGAGTCTTGTGAGAACAACCCATCACTGTTGATCACAAGGTTGAGTGGGGGAAAAAAAACAACAGGTGAAACGTGACAAGCTTTCGAGGGGATGCCAATGAATTGTATGCACGACAGAGACCATCACCGGTTTACAACTTCTAATTGCAAGTGTCGTTTGTCACTCTGTCTACGATTGAACCCGTTCTCATGGAAACCTCATGTGTAAGTTACACATGAGGCAGTGTGCCGCCGCGATGGCGTGGACGCAGAGGTGTGATGATCACGCCGTAATTGTGTGAAACCTGAACTCTCATCCCCTCCCAGAGAACTTATTTAGGAGGAGTCGGAGGCAGAAGACGCCCGCGGAGGGGAAGGGATGCGTCACTGGATTAGCGCCTGGGAATCTGTCCCTGCCCCCCCACCCTTAGCTACTGAGACGCCTCCACGAGGGCTCCGCACTCGCTCTCCCTCCACCAAGCCTTCCACATGAGCCGGCCCTGCCCGAGCTCGCCGCCAGGATGAAGAAAGAAAAGAAAACTCTGCTGTTTCTCCTCCTGCTCCACTTCGCCCTGGGTAGGCTCTGTTTTGTTTTTCTTCTCCCCCCACCCCTTCTCTTTTATCTGTGGTTCAGACGTCTTGCCTCACTCTTATCAGGTTAATCCTCTGACCCACAGATGGCATGTCCATCTTAGTGCCGACTTGCTGCTTGCACTCCAAAATGTGTGTGGTGTGTGTGTGTGTGTGTGGCTATTTGTTTTGGTAGAAGCCACCTGAACCCAAATATATTTGCATATAATTCATGTCCATCCTCCTCCTCCTCCTCCTCCTCCTCACTGCCTTCGGTTCCTGCCCTGTGTAGCAAGTGAGTTTAACGGTTACCACCTTTCCGCAAAAGCATTTCTCTCACAAACAGAAAATTGTGGAGACACATCTAGATGATCTGTGAATTGTGTGGCATTCCTGGGAGGCTTATGCAGGAGATGATATTTTAGCATTTGCCTTCTTAAAAAAACAAACAAAAAAAAAACTTTAAGCATGTCCATTTGTTTTGTCCCAAAGGGCAATCCGACTATGCGCCATACTTTTATGATAATGGGCCCAGCAGTACCAGTGGGAATATGGCCTTGTTCAGCCTCTCGGAGGACACGCCCGTCGGTAAGTCTCGCATGCTGTCCGACGACGATTTGAACAATTAGAAGTGGCTCACTGCATTGAAAATATTGCGCTGCTGGAAGGCTCCAGCTAATCACCATAATACCTTTTGGATTGTGACGTGCGTCAAGACGTGCGGGAAGACAACAATATGGGCGGTGGCTCATCTGACCTGATTACCCAACGTGCTCAACGCCCGAGAAATGAAACGCGGATTCATGCAGAATCGATTAAAAAAAAAAAAAAGAAAGATAACATTTTAACTTAGGTCGAATTATGAAGGGCTGCCTGAAAAATAATAACACATTTTTGCGTATCCGCTATGTGATGTTGATAAAGATGGGAATGTCCATTATTCTGGCCTGCCTCTGACTGTGTCTTCCGCACAGGTACCCAGATATACGTCCTGAATGGCACAGATCCAGAGGGGGATCCAGTACGATATGAACTCCTGTTCGAAAAGGGTTCCGAGGAATATTTCAGGGTGGAGTCCATATCTGGAAACGTGACTCTAATTCAGGAGCTCGACAGAGAGGTGAGTCTGTTCAGGAGACTCTTGTTTTTGGGGGGGGGGGGAACAATTTAAAATAAATCCTCACCGTGGCGCAAAGTGACATTTACTTTGTCCCTGTAGAAACAAGGGGAAATCTCAGTGCTCGTAAGCATTACAGACGGTCGAAATAAAGTAAGTCTTCGCCGTTTATGTGCAGGGGGATCCAGTACGATATGAACTCCTGTTCGAAAAGGGTTCCGAGGAATATTTCAGGGTGGAGTCCATATCTGGAAACGTGACTCTAATTCAGGAGCTCGACAGAGAGGTGAGTCTGTTCAGGAGACTCTTGTTTTTGGGGGGGGGAACAATTTAAAATAAATCCTCACCGTGGCGCAAAGTGACATTTACTTTGTCCCTGTAGAAACAAGGGGAAATCTCAGTGCTCGTAAGCATTACAGACGGTCGAAATAAAGTAAGTCTTCGCCGTTTATGTGCAGTATTCCTTTTTTTGTTTGTTTTCCTTAAGGCATTGGAGGTGTGATTAACAAAGTGTTAGTCACACCTCCGTTATGTTTCTGCGCTTGTGGCTGTATTCCCAAATTAGTGATCGAGAGATAAAAGAAACGTGGATATATCTGTGGAAAAAGGTATCTGCTTTAAAAAAAAATAACGGGGCTGTGAAAAATGAAAACAAACAAACCAACAACAAGACACTTATTATGGCTAAAACATGCACTTAAAAAAAAAACAACATTTTCCTGAGTACTGTTTACCGTTTTTTTTTCTCTTTTTGCTTTCAGGTTGTCGAGACGGTGAGAGTGTTTGTCACGGACGCCAACGATGAGCCCCCTGAATTTCAAAACCTGCCTTTCATCATTAATATTCAAGAGGTACAGTGAATCAAACATGCCTTCGCCCGACTCGAGGTCCCTCCTAGTCATCTCATGCTGGGCTGGGAGCAGCATTGATAACACTGTTCTGTACGGTTATTTTGGAATTTTTTGTATTATTTGCCTTTCTGGGTTTTACTGTCGCTCAACAATTTCCTTCGGGATAAATGTATCCTAAAACGCCAAGCGCATGAAAATAGCTGATCATATCTCTTCCAACAGGACACCACTCCCGGAAGTAGCATCTACAGAGTCCAAGCGTTGGATAAGGACATGGGCTCTGGCGGCAGTGTCTCATATTATCTACAGGTGATATTGCAGCTTCCTTGCCATGTTTGCGTGCAAATGATGATGTGAAAAAAAAAAAAAAATTATGGGGTGCTGCTGCTTTGGCCTCTCGGCACATGTGTTCCGGATGAATTCAGATGCGACGGTTAAGTTTTACCTATCACATTCATATTTGTCATCACTTGGCTTCAGCCTTCGTCTCGTGCACCCTGGAATGTGCCCTGAAGTCTGCCCACAAGTCTCTCCTCCTGGTTCTCGAATTCCTTTTTTGAACTTTCTTAGTATATTTTCACCTATTTATTAGTCTGCACTTACCTTTTATTGACGCTTTTTCTTTTGTTGTCATTAGGACGGTAGCATTATTTTGAATACTCGTCTCCTGCCAGGTGGAGGGCATTCGGATGACGGGACAGTGCGTGGAGGGAGAGATTAATCTCATGCCAGAGAGCGGGGTGGAAATGGTGTGACCGAAGTGGATTAAATTTCAATTACATTTGAGCAGGGCATAGAGGGCTTAATAGATGCTTGGGTAACTGTTGGACAAAAGTTTCGTGATGGCATTGTGTGTCAAAAGAGGTCAAGATTAGAGCGAGGCAGGTCGAGAAAGGACACGGAAGCGTCGTTAAAATTGGTTTCAATGCACTTAGTACATTCGAGCAAAACATATATATATATATACAACATTAAATTATTATTTTTTTTACATTTTCAGGCCTCCCCAATTGCCAAGTTCACAATCGATGGCCACAGCGGGATCTTCAGAGTCAAACCGGGCGAGACCCTGGACTACGAGACCACTCCGACACATTTCGTGACGGTGGTTGCCAAGGTGAGGGGTCGCCCGGCGCTTGGTTCTCGGCAAACACACTCTCGCCCCGCGAGCAACCTTTGATAAAATGGATGCACAGGATATATGGAAACCTTTCGTCTTAGCAATGACACACTTCTTGTTACATTTAGGTGTTCTAAAGAGTCCCCTTTATTTGGTTAAATGATATTCCCTTGGGTTTCAATAACCTGCGGTAGCCATTGCGCTGCATGCGACAGGGCACAGTTCCACATGTATATCTTAAAATGTCTGAAATCAAAGCTTTCATTTAAAAGGTTCATTTGATGTCCACAAGCATGACGCAAAATGCCTGCTTGTGCCCTCTGCCTCACCATTTCTTTCCTCAGGATGGTGGAGGCAAGTACAAGGGGAAGCATCAGGCGTTGACCTCCACTGCCGTGATAACGGTCAACGTACTCGATGCCCAGGACATGCCGCCGTCCTTTGTAGGAACGCCCTACTTTGGCTACGTGTACGAAGTCTCGGTCCCCGTAAGTCCTCCACGTACCCTCGCCACGGCGGCAATGGCGATCTGAGGCGTCGACTTTGTTGACACAACGGCCTTTCCTTTTTTTTCTTTTTTTTTTGTTCTTCCAGGGCTCTGAAATATTCACCGTGTACGCCAAAGATGGCGATCAAGGCGATCCATATCCCGTGCACTATTCTATTGTGGACGGTGAGACGCGCGCAGGAAGAAAAACGATGGTCCAGTTCGAATTGTCTTTTCCCCTTTATTTTCTTTGAGCGCAATTAACGGTACTGCTGTCGTCACCTTCCAGGTAGTGATGGTGTCTTCGACATAAATGGCAGCAGCGGACGCATCACCCTGACGACCTATCCGTCCCTGCTGAAGAACGAGTTGTACGAAATCAGAGTCAAGGTACTGTTGTATTCCCCGGCAACAGCGCTCCCGCCGGCTGGCGGCCGATTGCTCGATTCCGAATGAACGCGCTGTTTTTTTTTTTTTCACCCCCAGGCGTCCGAGGTCGGACCGAACGATCGGCTGCTGGACTACGACGTTACCATAGTGACGGTGCGGGTGGTGGATCTCAACAACCACCCTCCCACCTTTTACGGGGAAAACGGGCCGCAGAGCAAGTTCGAAGTGACCATGTATGAGCATCCGCCCGCGGGGGAGATCCTCCGGGGCTTCAAGATCACCGTCAATGACTCCGACCAGGTAGGCTCGTTCCCACTTTTCACGCCGCGAGCAATGTTTGATTCGTTCCTGAGAGTTTATAGGTCCGTGCTTGCACATGCTTTGCGTCCATTTCTAAATGTATCACCGCAACGCGCATCTTACTTACTTCATCCTCGGATGAAACAAAATTGGAGTGCATTACAAGCGAACCCGTTACCTTGTTTTCGCCTTGTGGACAGGTGCACTAATACTTTCACTGCATACACATCTGCCAACAAGCACGAGCCGTTATGCAACTCAATTTTTATTTTTTATTCATAAGCTTATTAATTCGGATTTTTTTTTTTTTCTGCAGGGAGCAAATGCTAAATTTAAACTGAGACTCGTGGGGCCGAGTCGAGTGCTGCGAGTGGTTCCGCAGACCGTTCTCAACGAGGCACAGGTGACCATCATTGTGGAGGACGCGTCGGGCATCGATTATGAAAAAGGAGCGACCCTGACTTTTAAGGTTAGACTCATCTCGCGGACGGCAGTTTTTTTTTAAACTGGGGCTGCGACTAATCATTTAAATTTTCCTTTTCCGAGTCTGTCCTTTTTTATTATTATTTTTTTTTTAAGCTTTGCCAGAGCTCAGAATGCAGGATATTTCTTAATTTTTTCTGAGCCACAGCCCAAAACCCAGAAAATAGTTGTCAAAAATATATATGTATTTTTTTTAATACAAATTCAAGGGATGGCTCGTCCCTTTCTTTTAGTGTCATTAATGTGTCAACGTACATTTTTTTAACATTACTTTGGTTACTGACCAATTATTTTTTGAAAGACATTACCAAAACCCTGGTCAGCCACAGCGCATGTTAACATGTTAACCCATTCATTTCTTATAACTCATATAACTCAACTAATTTTTATACATTTGCTTTTTGGTCTTTATATGAAAACGTCATATTAAAATCAAATTTTGAAAACAGACACACAGCCACCAAAAAAATGACACGCCAAGATTGGAAGCCTCCCAAAGGCACCGGGGTGGTGGACTCTTTGTCCACGTTGGTCGATAAATGTGCGCCATGTTGCCCGACTGTATGAATCACCCTTGGCGTGTGTCTGTCTGCAGTTGCTGGCGGTGGAGATCGACACACCCGAGCGTTTCAGCGCGACGGCTGACATAGTGGTCAACCTGCTGGACACCAACGACAACGTCCCCAAATTCACGTCCGAGTACTACGTCGCCAGGGTCCCCGAGAACTCCCGTGGAGGCTCCAGCGTGGTGTCCGCGACAGTGAGTCCGTCATGATTCAACTCTGCTCAAGCCTGACCAGAGGGATTATGTAATTCATTAATCCTCCAATAAGTGCACATTGCTCAGTGCAGTTCATTAAGTGAAAGCAGGTTGACGGGGCGGGGAAATCCCAAAGACTCGGCAAACCCTGGACTTGTTTTGTTGTTTCTCATTGTAAAACTCATATTTCCATGCGACATGTTAATATATGATCTCTGTTATACACCAGAGAGGAATATCATCAACGGAAATATTGGTGTACTTGTCTTAATACACTGTGTGTGTGTATATATGCATATATATATATCCTGCAGCCAGGACATATGTCCAAGCTGCACAGTATGGAGTAGAAAGCTTAATTTTGCCCCAAGGTTAATCATGTTGACCTACGCCTGCATCCCCACTTACAACAGGAAGAGACTTATAGCCCGCCTCACCCACCACGCATAAGCCTACGTTACCCAGTTCCAGTGGAAAAAGGTAAATATTCTTTGTCTAATCTCTTTGCTGTGCTTTTTTTTTTTTTTTGTCTTCCCTCCAGGCAATTGATCCAGATTCAGGGCCTTGGGGTGAAATCAAATACACAATTTATGGATCAGGATCAGATTTGTAAGTAGGAACACTTTACTCCTGCCGATTTAGTTTTCCTTAACCCCTTGCACTTACACTAAACACATTTCATAGTATAAAAGTAATTTTTTTTCATATAACCCAAGACTGCACAGAGGTTCCGGGTGTCTGATGAGCCCAGCCAGCAGAACATATAGTGTTGATTCTTTCTTGTCCCTTTGATTGAAGATGTAAGTAGGAAACCAGTTTGATTGGCCCCTCGGCAACACAAACAGCTCACCCTAAAATGGCTGCAAGATGCCGGCTAATCTCCTAATTGGATTGGAGGGTTAAAAATAGACCGCCTGGCCCAGTCTCACATAGGGAGAGCCAATTAACATGCAGGGTGACAGCTGGAGCCACGGAAACAGCTTTGAAAAGCAAGGCAGTGTGCAGCGGAGGGAAAGTGAGAACTCGTGCAAGTCGGCTGGCAGAAGCCTCAGTTAATTGTGTGAAAGTTATCAGAAGCAAAGCAACTTGTGAATGTTCACAGTAGAAAGCAAGACCGGAAAGACATCAGTGCAGTTCTCTGAAAGCATAAACCTACACCAATTTCGGGGTCCTTTAAATGTGTTATTTCACGCCACCATATGTGTGAAATCACTTTTTTTTTTCATTCTGAAGGCAAAAGATTATGTTCATAAGCAAAGGTTACATTTTGGGTGAACATCGAGGCAAGCACTGCTGTCTACCACAGTTCTTTTATTATTATTATTATTGTTGTTGATGTTAATCAATTATATGCACGAACGTTGAATTTGCCAGATCACCTTAGATAACTACAAGGACAGATTCTTCTGAGAGATCTGAGAATAAATTCCACCGGTACGCAAACTGGCTAGCTGTGACTCACAGGCTATCTGTACTGCTGTTGCCCCGCAGGTTTTCTATCCACCCATCGTCAGGCCTCATCTCCACTCAGCCCTGGACCAGCCTGGACGCAGAGGTCAGGTCCAAGTACAACTTCTATGTCAAGGCTGAGGATTCGGAGGGAAAGTACAGTTTGGCCGAAGTCTTTGTAACTGTCCTCGACATGAACGACCACCCCCCAGAATTCAATGACAAACTCTTGGAGAAGACAATGATCATCGGTACCCCGGTCAGAGTAGAGGTACTTTTATTCTGTCATTTTATCGACAAAGTAGTCTAATTTTCAGTATTTTTCTGATCGTCAAATCCCATTTAAAAGCCAGGAATGACGCCAGGCAGAGTTACTCCGCTTTGTTTACAGGCCGTGGATGAAGATGCAGAGTCTCCAAACAACGTCATCGAGTACTCCATCATGACAGCCGATCCTGACAATGCATTTGATATCAATGCTGACACTGGGGAGATCAAGCTGAAGTCGTACATCAAGTCCATGGAGATTGTGCAGAACATCACCAAGCAGAGAGACTGCAAGTGGTCTCTGGTGGTCCAGGCCAGGGACCGAGGTTCCCCGTCATTCAGCACCACAGCCGTGGTCAATATTGACATCACTGAGGCGGTAAGACCTGCTCTGGCTCACATGCTTGTAGTGCTGATTACTGAGCTGTAGATTCATGAAGTTTAACAGAACGCAGTGATGGCAGGCAAAGCGTCCATGCTGTCCACCTGCTTATTTGGGATCTTTCTTTGAACCGCTCATATTTTATGTTGTTGATGTTATCTACCAAAAACGTCATAGTATAGTCTATCGTCGTGATGGACTTGCGCATTTTTTCAGTTTTTTTACGTCACTTTATTTCCGCACCTACTCTATTTCTAAGCTCTGCCGATGCTGCTGAGCGAGTTTCGAGTGTTTTCGACATGTTCGAAAATTTTGACTTTTTGGGCCGAATGTAAGGCTATAGTAAGGCGTTTTTTTCACATTTTGGGAAAAAAAAGTCCCCAAAAACTAGGAATTTTACACTTTTTTCACTTTATCTTCGCACCTACCCTATTTTTAAGACCTGCCGATGCCGCTGTGCGAGTTTTGTGTGTTTTGGACATGTTTGAAAATTTGGAATTTTTGGGCTGAAGGCGTATTTTTTAACATTTTGGCTGACAAAAAAGTCCCCAAAAACTAGGAAAATTACACCTTTTTCACTTTATTTTCGCACCTACCCTATTTTTAAGACCTGCCGATGCCGCTGTGCGAGTTTCGTGTGTTTCGGACATGTTTGAAAATTTGGATTTCTTGGGCCGAAGGTAAGGCTATAATAAGGCGTTTTTTTTTCACGTTTTGGCCAACAAAAAAGTCCCGAAAAACTAGGAAGTTCACACTTTTTTCACTTTATTTTAGCACCTACCCTATTTTTAAGACCTGCCGATTCCGCTGGGCGAGTTTCGTGTGTTTTGGACAAGTTTGAAAATTTGGAATTTTTGGGCTGAAGGTAAGGCTATAGTAAGGCTTTTTTTTCACATTTTGGCCAACAAAAAAGTCCCCAAAAACTAGGAAGTTTACACTTTATTCACTTTATTTTCGCACCTACCTTATTTTTAAGAGCTGCCGATGCTGCTGTGCGAGTTTCGTGTGTTTTGGACAAGTTTGAAAAATTTGAATTTTTGGGCCAAAGGTAAGGCTATAGTAAGGCATTTTTTTCAAATTTTGGCCGACAAAAAAGTCCCCGAAAACTAGGAAAATTACACTTTTTTCACTTTATTTTCGCACCTACCCTATTCTTAAGACCTGCCGATGCCGCTGTGCGAGTTTCGTGTGTTTTGGACATGTTTGAAAATTTGGATTTCTTGGGCCGAAGGTAAGGGTTTGAAAATTTGGAATTTTGGGGCCGAAGGTAAGGCTATAGTAATGCGTTTTTTTTTTTCAAATTTTGGCCGACAAAAAAGTCCCCAAAAACTAGTAAAATTACACTTTTTTCACTTTATTTTCGCACCTACCCTATTTTTAAGA
>JAFBJU010000864.1:0-14355 GCA_016785305.1 Colistium nudipinnis
GTAGGTTTCAGCCTACCTGTGTTTTATTGTGTGCGGAGAGCTTTTTTTTTTAAAAGCTTCCCGAGTGGGGTCGGGCGTGGCCATGAAGGAGGAAATTGCCGCCGCCGTGTTCTTTGTGTGTCGGCTGGTGAAAAGATACGGTTGTGCGGACAATGACGGCAGGGAGCGCTTTGCGGCCGCCCTCACCTCCGTCCTGTTTGAGAACTACAAGAACCACTGGCACCCCGACCGGCCCAGCAAGGGACAGGCCTACAGGTCAGTGGAGGTCCTCTGGAGAACTGGACTCTTTTAGAGATGCTGTCATGGGTTTGAGTCTCTTTGATTTCCTCCATTTGAGTGAAAAACGGAGATTGAATTCCCTGTTTTTATTCTGCAGCTGAGGCAGAAAGTGTTTCTCAAACTTTCTCTTTGTTATATTTGGTCGTGGAGATGCAATCACTTTTTAACTATCCCAGATTTTCACATTTTATCTTCAATTAGAAGCTTTGATGAGCTTTAATTCTGTTCATGGAGAGTTCCACTTTGTATCTGATGAGTTTCTGTCTCTCTCACTCTGTGTTTCAGGTGTCTGCGAATGAACCGCGTGCGTCTGCAGGACCCGGTGCTGCTGCAGGCCTGTGGGCGCAGCCACGTGCGCTACGAGGAGCTGGGCCTCCCCCAGGAGCTGACGGTGTGGGTGGACCCCGGGGAGGTGTCCTGCAGGTGCTACTGCTCCACCACGTCTTCAATCACACTCCTTTCCTTTAAATCTGGATTCAAAACTCATTTTCAATCAAATTTAAGGATCGAATTTTTGTTACATTCTTATTTTTATTTCCTTCTCACAGGTACGGCGAACGCAGCTCTCCATTCTGCGTCTCTGTGGTGAACAGCCGTCGTCGTGGCGATGGACAATTTTCCCGCCGCATCCATGAGGCGGTGGAGCGGGCGGGCCTCGACGTCCAATCGGGAAGCTCCTCGGACGAGGAGGAGGAGGAGGAAGGAGGCGGAGACATCAGCATGAGCAGCCGCAGCAGTGGCTGCAGCAGCGTCGGCGGAGGCGTGGTCCAATCAGCTCTGTGCCCTCCACAGGCCCCGCCCACCAACCCTGAACCCAAAACCATCCCGACCGTCAGCAACCCCAACAGCGTCTACAGGGTCGGTCCAACTCTTCTTCTCTGCTCCAGATTCTCATATTCAAGTGGTGCCACAGGTGTGAATGTGCTGGTTGACCTTTGACCTTCTGCTCCTCCTCAGTTCAGTGAGTTTTCTCCTGCGGCTCCTCAGACCTGGCTGAGAGACAAGAGGAAGGCCTTCGCCGCCGAGGCGTTCCCACCTCACGCTCCTCCGGCCGGACCTCCCGCCTCCTCCCAGCTCCTCGGCCCCAAAGGCTTCAAGTCCCATCGAGCCACGTTCACCTTCACCGGGCCTCGTGTGGACAAGTACCACTGGGTCAGCAAGTCCAGATCCTAGAGGCCTTCAGAGGCCTTCAGAACCACACTCGGGTTCTGCTCAGGACTAAAAAAAAGTAAAAAAGTGGCTGGACAGTTTCTTTATATCTAAATTATTAGAATGTATTATTCATACGTGATTTAAAGTAAAGATGGTTTAAAGTGTTGCTTGTTTAAGCAGGTTTTTTTTTTTTTATCTTTGCAATATTTGTGTTTTAACTAAACCTCCTTTTCTAAATGTGTTTTTAAACTCAAATTAAAGTAAGTGTGAATAAAGTAACATTGAACTGTCATTGAAAAGAAATAAATGCGTCTAAGTCAGCTCTGCTGGTAATTTTCTAAATGTCATGATTTGGTGAAGTTTGGCAAATTGAGCGATTTTATTTTCTTTAGCTTTACAGTCATTGGAAACATTTATTGTGTGAAATATAAGCAGTGAGCTATGAGATTCCCTGCATGCATTATCCAAATAAAACTACAATATAATAATATCTCAACACTGCTCGTTTTTTAGGATGTGACAATTACGAAGAATATTTATTTCTGAGTGATGTTGGGTTCCCTCCCTGTTGGTTTGTGTAGTGGTGATGATGGTTGTACTGGTAGTATTGTTAGTGATTGTGTTGTGTGTGACAACAATCAAATAACAACACTGCCTGCACAGCAATCACAATAACAGGATTCAGTAACGCAGCCACAACAGTTCCATTGGTTTGTCTTTTACTTCTATGACGTTGAGATTTTAAGATAACAGAAGTTTGGGATTGACAAATAATAAGACAACATTAGAAACAACAATAACAATATAAAATATAAAATAAAATATTCCTTTCCTTTTAGTGTGACGGTTCCAAAGGTGAATCGAGTACGACGGATGTGGATGACGGAGGAGAGTGAAAAAACTTCCTCCTCGAGCTGTTTGGTCCAAAAATCAGATGAGTCCAAATATTTCATTATTTGAATTAAAATATGTGCAAGTGTGGATGTGTGGAAGGTGTCTTACCTGTGGTCGCTGCAGTTCTCATTGCTTTGTTCACAAGTGACCACTGCTGCAGAAACACAACCGTCTCCACAGCTACACTCCACAGTGCATGCTTTATGTGCGTGTGTGTGTGTTTGCGTTCATATCTCAAGTCCTGTCTGAACATGCCTGTAGTAGAATCCATGTTACCATGGTGACGTAGACAATGCGAAACACTGGCCCTTAGAGCCACGATGTGTTTAATGTCACCCTCACATAATTTAACATGTTATTGTTTTTTTATATTCCATTTACTAATATTTTTTACCTAGAGCTGTGTGTTCTGAACAGGTAATGCATATGAAACTTCATTATTATGTACTGAATATTTTCTGATTCTTATGGTTTGAATTAACTGTGATTATTTTGGAAACAAAGAACAATATATATACTTTTTTTTCTGGTTCTGTGTTTGGTCAAATAACTGGTTTCTACAAAGCACTGTTTTTCTCTTTACAAACTACTTGAACAAACACATTCCGTATTTACAAAGTATTGACGCTATTTTTTTTTTACAAACCTCTGCTTCTTGGTTGAGACAAACAACCAGAAAATGTGTCGTAAATCAGTCTCCAAAAAAGACAGAAATGCATTTATGAATTCACGATAAACATTACTCAAAATAATTACCTGATAACAAAGTACTGAGATATTAGGACAATAGATAAAATGTCCAAATACAATGCTACCCATATAAATTCATTGTGTGTGTGTGTGTGCTCGTGTGAGGTCATTGGGTCAAACTCTCTTTATGAGGTTAAACTAAGCCTGTGAGCCTAGTTAGCTTTACATATATGCACACGTTTATATGAATAAATACTTGAGATGTATTTTTTTTTAGTCCTGGTATAAAATAAAAACAGAGATGAACTGTAATCAGATTAAAAGATAAAAGATTAGAGGAGCGGAGAGCGGACCGGAAACCGGAAGTAGTTTTGTCAGCTTTGTGTTCTCTTTTTTTCCTCATTTATGTGAAGCAGCCAATGGCGCTTCGCCTTTATTCACCGAGGAGACTGTGCCGCCCAATCACAGACGCCGGTATTACGACGTGCGCTGACGCTCGGTAACATCCGGTCGTATATATGTTGCCACGAGTTAGCGGTGAATTTGGAGAGTGTCCATTTTGAGCAGCAGCTCGGAGTCTCTGGTCTTTATTTGTCCACAGTAAGCTCGATTTTCTGACTTTATTTGTTCGTCGAGACACGTACGGGGACGTGTAGCTCAATGTGGCGATTTGTTTGCGTGTGGTGTTTGTTTCCGGTCGGCGTTTATCTGCATGTTGTCCCCTTGTTAGCATCCAAGCTAGCTAAGGATCGGGTAGCCGCAGCGGCGATAATGTATTTTTAACCCGTCATTTCAGTGGATTGTTTATTGCATGATACATTCGAACACGTTTGCGCCGTTGGTGATAATTGTATTAACGTTTACCAACGGTTTACTGGTAGTTTCATTCAGATTTCGCAGGGCAGCGATTAGCCGTGGCCTGTGAGCGGCAACCGAGCAAAGCGCGGTCCGCTTGAAAGCTCAACATGGAGCCGGTTTATCTGCCGCTTTGTCTGGCTGAACAATGAATCTCCAAATATGATCCGCTATCCCCGATTTTTAGCTTTATCCAGAACCTGCGGTGATTAAAGATGCTATGATTAAAGTCGGAAGGCATTTATTGCTTACGGGTGGTAAAACTATATATTAAAGACTCTTTTGTAATGGCGTTTAACTGTAGAGCATTGTGTACTAAGAGGAGTTAAACCAGAGTCGTGACCTGTTCTCCAACACCCAAAAATACATCGAATCCAAATTAGACCACCTACGTTTCTCACACCGTAAGTCTCTTGCAGTAAATTATGCCAAATATTTAATTGAAAAAAATCATTGTAAACATTATGTGGCATTATGGACTAGAGCCTTGGCCCCGTGGGGTTTCATTCATTCAAACATTTTTTTGAAGTTACTAAAAGCAATTGTAGGCTCTTGTCAGCGAAGTTTAATTACATATATATTTTTTAATTTATCACTTTTTTGTAGTATTTTTGATGAATGTATTTGTAGTCAGATGTTGTTGTTTTTTCAGCCTGCCTGTTTTATTCATCATCTGTTTGTACTTATTTAAAGTAATTCCCCCTGCACCCTACATGCAATGGTGGTTAATTCCTATGTCCCTTGTTTGTTTACAGTCTTTTGAGGATCCCACCGCTTACACAATGTCAGACTCTGAGAATCTGCTCATGGAGACGTCCGAGCAAAACGGCAACGAGGGCGACGACGACCAGAACGGAGCGGAGCTGGAACAGGAGCAGGAACAGGAGCTGATGGCCGGAGACGAAGGGGAAGGCGAAGGCGAGGGAGAGGGAGAAGGAGAAGGAGAAGGCGAGGACAATGGCACAGACGGAGGAAAGATCGACGCCAGCAAAGGAGAGGAGGACACTGGGTCAGTGCTCCACCCCCGTAAACCGTTTCACATGTATGAGCGTCCCTCCTGTGTTCATACAATGGGAAGTTAAGTGTCTTTGTGTGTTTACAGTAAAATGTTCGTGGGTGGCCTCAGCTGGGACACGAGTAAAAAGGACCTGAAGGACTACTTCAGTAAGTTCGGAGAGGTGTCGGACTGCACCATCAAGATGGACTCATCCACCGGCCGCTCCAGAGGCTTCGGCTTCGTCCTCTTCAAAGACCCCGCCAGCGTGGCCATGGTGAGTGACCCACCCTGAATTGTTTCCTCACAAACGTTGAACAACATAAACAATACATTCTTATAGTCATAGTAAGGCATTGATTCAATTCCTGGTATTTGATGCGAACTGGGTGCAGGCTTTTGTTTTTGCTAGAAAATAAAATAATTCCATTCATTCTACAAAATCTCTCTTGTACAACCTCGCTCTGGCTGCATTACTTCAAGTGCTGGCATGCTCATGAGGAACAACAGCATCGTTTCTGATTTAGCACCTTGTGAATAACACACCGGTGTGTTTTCTATTTTTAGGTGCTTGAACACAAGGATCACAGACTGGACGGCCGTCAGATTGACCCCAAGAAGGCGATGGCCATGAAGAAGGAGCCTGTCAAGATCTTCGTCGGGGGTCTGAACCCTGAGGCGACAGAGGATTCAATCAGGGAATATTTCGGGGCCTACGGAGAGGTTCGTATTTAACGTATTAATAGATGAAATGGGATGATATCATTCATTTAAATGGGATCAATTCAAAGACGCAATCGCGTGATTTTAGTGTAACTGGCTGACGGATGGAGCAGAATCCCGAGGAGGGGTGTGCTTCGTTCATTTTAATTATCGGACCTATTCCCCATAGTTATGTTAATGTGTGCTGGAGGTGATAGGCTGGTTTTGGATTACCAGTAAACCATATTAATATGTGCCCTTTACTCCCTCTAGATTGAAACCATTGAGCTTCCCATCGACCCCAAATCGAAGAAGAGGAGGGGCTTCATCTTCGTCACATACAAAGACGAAGCGTGCGCCCTGAAATGTCTGGAGAAGAAATACCACAACATCCAGGGCGGCAGGGTAGGTTCAGACTCTGGAGGACCCCCCCGTCCTTCCACAGCTCTCAGATCAGTTTATTATAAAGCTCCTGTGTTTTGTCTTCTCCTCCTCAGTGTGAGCTGAAGGTGGCTCAGCCGAAGGAGGTGTATCAGCAGCAGCAGCAGTACGGAGGAGGACGTGGTGGTGGTGGAGGTGGTTACGGAGGAGGACGGGGCAGAGGCCGCGGAGGTGAGGAGCAGGAGTCCATTTGATCTGGATTGTGTCTTTTTGGCTAAACAAGTGTTTGTCGTTTCCAGATCGAAAAAAATCTTTTCTGACTTATAGCCATGTATAAATATTTGAATCCTTTGATACGAGCTGATTTTTGCTTCGGGCTGTTCAGGTGAAATAACATTTTTCTTCCCTTTGGTTCTCAGGTCAGAGTCAGGGCTGGAACCAGGGCTACGGAAACTACTATAACCAGGGCTATGGTAACCAGGGCTATGGCTACAGCGGATACAACAACTATGACTACTCTTCTGGTTACTACGGATACGGCCCAGGATATGACTACAGTAAGCGGACACTTTTCACATGCTAAAATGCCAAAACCTGCGTTTCTGAGTCAATTTTATTTATTTGAGCACAGTAGCAGTCGGGCATTAATTTGCCGTTTTTTTGGGGATTCCAAATATTCTCTCACATAATTCCCAGGTGTATATGATTTTCTGCCTCTCTCCAAACAGCAGACCAGGGCAACGCCAACTACGGGAAAACCCCGAGACGGGGGGCGCACCAGTCGGGCTACAAGCCGTACTGATGATGACAAGGTATCCCACGGCTTTCACTCCTGTCCGTTCACACGCTTTCACAGGCTCCGCCATTCATCGGCACAAAGTAAAAAAAAATAATTAAAAATAGGTTAGTTATAGGATAAAGTCGATAAATCTCCCCCTCGCAGCCAGCCTCGTGTGCGGAGGCGTCGGTGTAAGATGTACCGGATCACAGCAGTTAAATTAAGACGCTGTCATCTGCCATTATTGTTAGAAAGCTGTGAGGCTCTCAAGCTTGTTTTATTTGATTCCCCTTTTTCTTGTTTTTTTTCCTGTAATGCTTCTGCTGCCGGGACGTCCCGTTTGCTTTGAGTCGTTCCTTTTTTGGAAGAGAACGGATTCCTTGTGTTCACCCTTTGTTTCTTTCTGCATGAAATGTTGTCGAGTCGGTGCCGAGCAGCAGAGGCTCATTCTACGTTGTGTTTGTAGTTTAGGTCCAGCCCTGGCTCTCACCTGTGTAAAAAAACAAACAGAAAAGAAAGAAAAAAACAACAACTGTAATGCACAGCAATTTTTGGAAATATTTTATGTGCTTAAAATTGCCAATAAAGTTGTATTGTATAATTGTTGGCATTTTTTGAGCCTTTATTATAGACAGAGATGCGTTGTTGGTCTCCACGGGAGTTTTAATAGTAGACGTTGTGGTTCGTTTGGCATCTTAATCTAAAACTAATGGTGCTCCTCCTAAATAATGTGAAAGCTGAGGGTTTCCTGAACGGGACATTTCAATAATTCAGATCTAAGGTCAAAGGCCCCGAACAAAACAAATGGGAAATTTCTGAATCTACTTTTTTTTTTTTTTTTTTTAACCCCAATTCTTTTTTTGTGGTGCAGTGTTGTGACTTATGTGTGCGTGCGTGTGTGTGGGATGCGTTTGTGACCAGGTTTTTATTTTTTCATTTTCCAGGACTGTCCGGTGAGCACCTGCTGAACGGACACACTGGGCCTAACCCGACCTCTTTTATGACAGAAGACCATTTGTACAGAAAACATCCGAAGTGTAACTTTTCCATGTTTTTTTTTTATCCTATAATTTTTTTTTTTTTAGGTTTTACGTTTTCCCTTTGGTGTTTTTTTTTTTTCTTTTTTTTTCTCTTCCCCTTTCCCTCCCTCTCCACATTTCCATGCACGGAAGTGTAATTTTTACTGTACTTTTTGGTACCTGTTTTGATTCTAATGTATTGTAAGGGTTGTATTTTACATGTTTGCCAGCTTTACAGGTAGAAAAATCCTGGCGCTGTAAACAAGCTTTTTTTGAGAAATAAAAACAGTTTTCAGTATTTTTTTAATTTTTTACTTTCTGTTAGACGCTTCCAAGTTCTGGGGTTGAGGACTTAAAAAAAAAAAAAGGTCATTTAGGACTAAAATTAATTTGTGTGTTTTGTAGCAACTCGGTCAATTAATGTGTAACGATGAAGGACGTATGGCTGAAAACAGTTAGAAATTTTTAATCTTACCAAATGAAATTACTCGGATGAATGATTTGATCCCCCGAAACATTTCAAAAAGTGGATTTCATTGTATTTAAATACTTTGGTCAGAACCTTTGAATTTACCGCCGAACTGAATCTGAATATATTGGAGAAAACGACTCGACCGCACGAAACTTTGGCCCGACAAAATGTTTTAAGTTTCTCTTTTGCTTTAGTTTGTTTTTTTCCCCCGTGTCATTGGTTTTTTTTAAGTCTGTTTAATTCCGGAGCTCAGGATTCTTCTCCTCAGCAAAGTCATACACATTCTCGTTTGTAATAATTTGTGTATTTCTAATGCTTAATATTCATCTTAATAAAGATCTGAGTCATACATAGATTTTGAAAATATATATTCTCCCAACTGCACAACTACAAATCCTGAAAAAAAAATCGCTGTAAGTTGGGGTCAAAGGTCAGACTTTATTTAAAGTCTGAATTTACTCAAATTTTTACTTCACTTTAGAAAGGATTTTATGTTTTACATTTCACAGGTGACACCACTTTTGGTTAAAAACGGTGGTTGCCATGGCAACCGTGCATGCGAGTGGTTTCCGGCCCAAGACTGGGCGCAAACATTTTTTATTTTATTACTTGGCATATAAGGAATTTCACTCCAGATTTTTTTTAAAATTATTATTTTAACATTTACTCTGCAATTTACAAATGACTTGCTTGTAGTTTTAAGATATATTATTTAAAAAAAAAGATTTATACTTGTAATATCTTTTGCAGTGTGACAACGTTTTATTCTTAAATATAATTCTCTTTTTAACCTTATTTTTATTTAACTCCTAACCACAGAACATTTTGTCAAGGAGTGAAAGCAAAAGTGGGTTGTCAAATAAAAATTAGGGCAGACGTTTTATAGGTCATCATAACTTCAAATTATAAAAATGAAGCGGGTACTAATAGGAAGGTAATTAATTCGGTTATAATTAAAAAAGAAAAATCTTCATCCTGTCCCTGATGTTCCGCTGCTGTGTTCATGAAGATCCACCAGATGGTGCTGTTCCTTGCCGGTGAGAATATTTAACGTTTCAATCCTGAACTGATCACTGATGATGTTATTGATCTCTGTTGATTATTTGTAACATGTTCTCGTCACTTTTTTCTTCTTCTTATAGGTGCAAAGGTGAATATCACCCGAAAAGGGTAAACATGGTCGGTCTCTTTCTTTCTTTCCATCACCACGTCACTCCGCTGGAATAACACGAGCTGCTCCGACGTCAGTGATCACGTTCTCCTTTGAATGGATTTGAATAAGTCATTTTAATTTTAAACACTACACAACACCGTCACAGTGAAGGAACACACTCATCTTGTTGTCCTTTTTAACATTTTGATCGTTTACTGTATTTAAACCTCAGCGATGACCGGCAGAACGGGGATCTTGAGTGTCCTGTGTTGTCTCCATCTGACGCGACACCCAGACCTCCACGCACACACCATGTCTTTGTGTCTCTGTGCGCGTGTGTGCGTCGAGGACACGTCTTCCGCTCTCTCCTTCACTTCCTCTGTCTTTGTGCTTTCATCCGTTGTTTTTCCAGATCCCGTCTCCCTGTCCTCGGCTTTCTGTCCCCGGCTCCAGGAGGCCTTAAGCCAAACATCGGCCGGTTTTGGACTCTGATGTCCGCCTGTCCCGGTGGGACACATCGTCCACGCCGCCGTCCTCCCGTCCTCCGTCCATCCTCGTCTGAGCAGGCGTGCTGCGGTGAGGAAAGAGTCGTAGAGAGGAGGTGCGGCCTTCAGGTCAGGAGACGTCTCTGATTGACATTTGTCCTCCATGTCCACTAATCTATTCAGTGCACAACACCTGTAAATCACACTTTATAGCATTATTCATCTAGATCAGATTCAATCAGTGCTTCTCACTCTTCTGAAAGATGATATGATTACAGATTTCTCACAAGTTGTGGTGTGAGACAGTGTTGAAAACGAATCAGTCTGAGGTCATTATCATGGATTAAAAAAATCTTATAATTGCCAAGGTACATTTCCAGTCCAGTTCATTTACTGGCTAACTTTTTCATCTCCTCTACACACACACACACACACACACACACAGGCTCCATTCCATTCCATTTGGCTGACGCTTTTTTCCCCAAAGCAACAAACAATAAGTGCATGGAAACCATGAAGATAAAAATTTGAGCCGAAAAAACTCATTTCACCTCATGCAACATATTCACGCAAAAAGTGTTCCGCTGTCGATTCAGTACATACCGGTTTTCACTGTTTCAGCTCCACGTGTCTCTCTCTCTCTCTCTCTCTCTCTCTCTCTCTGACCCTGCTCCTGTCTTTCTCCTTTTTCTCTCTCCAGTGGTAACCCCCTCCCCCTTCCAGCCCCCCCCCCCCCATTACCAGTAACTGAGCTTCCCTCGAACAAAGACCAGTTCATAATGTGAACAATGTTTTGCGAGAAACTCGCCGCTGTCCGACTTAAAGCACATACCGTCTGTGACTTATTTTACACCAAAAAATGTTACACCCCCCATCGTGTGGTTTTCATCAGAGGAGATTTGTGTCTTCGGGTGAACTTGTTCACATGTGAGAAGCAGCTGTTCCACTTGAATCCAAAAGACCCTCTTCTCCAGCCTTTTTTTTTTTTTTTTTTTCTTGTTGAATGGTTAGAGAAACTCGGTGAACGCTGAGATTTGACCCCTGACCCCGCTTTGCATATTTAAATCACCGCTCACAGAGTAGGATTTGTGAGCTGAGATCATCTCGGTCTCGGTTTGTAATCTGGTTCCACGTGGACTCAGCGTGGACCTGAGGTTGCACGGAGCTGGACTGTAACCTCGGCGTGTTTGCTCTGACCAGACATTGACTCTCTGAGTTCACTGGGTTTCTTCAGGATTTGGGTTGAGGGCCTAGGTTCGCCTCCCTTTTCCCCCCATGACATTCTGTATTGTTCCTATTTTAGAGTCATTGCATAAAAAGATTTGTTCTTTTATAATCGTCGCGTCTTAGATCTGCACCTGTGCACGTCTTATATATTTATTTTTTAATGTGATAGTTTTCAATCATTTGATTACATTTTCCAGTATATTTATATATATTATAGTTCATCATTTATGCAACGCAAATTCCTTATATGTGCAAACCTACGTCATTTAATACTTTAAGGTGACCCTGGATGACTTTCAAAGTTAATTCTGCAGCTGGTGCCCGAATGAGTTCAACGCTCCGGAGAACGCGGCTGTCGTAATCCCAGCTATTCCAAATATTTCCAAGATTTCACTAAATCACGTGATCGTCATCGGCAGCTCTGAGGTGACCGGGGGAGTTTTTCCGCTGGGTCACGGAGGTTTTGGAATCTGGGTCGAAGTTGGTTGGAAGCTCAGACGCGCTGGATCAAGCTGGAGGAGGAATTTCACCATATTTATTTCCTTATCGTGAAAGGCCCGATTAGTATTCCTGCTCCGGGTTGTTTTGGACTTCCTGCGTCAGAGGTCATGGGGGGGTCACTGGGTGTCATCATTTTTGTATTTTTTTTTATGTGGAATCGGTCCGTACAGATTTGACCTCGATAACGCCCCCGTTCAATTTCAATTAGAACAATAAAAGCTGAAATATGTGACCCTGCGTGCCTCAGTCAGCTGATCACCATCAGCTAATCGCTATCAGCTGGAGACCAAACGACAACGAGCTTGACTTGGCCTCAGTGCACTGTTGTGCTGCCGGCCTCTCTTGTCATTGTGCGTCAGTCTGACTCGTTGTGTGATGACGACATGCAGCAGGTGATTATCCTGTCTTTTGACTGGGCCGGAATGCAGGGTTGGGCCGAGGACTTGAATCCAAATGCTTTTTTAGTCTTTTACATTTCATTGTAGCTCTTTTGTGTCTCCAACAATCCCCCGTCTTTACAGACTCTGGTAAGAGGATCAAAGTCCCTATTGAAGGAGCATCTGAATGACTTTTATTATATTCAAAATGTTGCTTTGCAGGTTATTTTCATCCTGTGGATGTTTTTATCTCTACTCTGACGATCTGCAGCCTTGAACTGTGTTGTGTGGCTCAGCTGCGATGGTCAAACCAGGGGAGAGGTTCATTTATCCGTGGGTCCTGCCCAGATGATCTAAAAGAGGAGATCCACATTCTACTGTTGTGCACGATTAAAAAAAACATAATAATAATAATAATAATGATAATGGAGAAAATGCAACATTTTCATTTCATTTACAAATCACTTATTTGATAAAAGACTTAGTTTAGGGTTGGTATAAAAACAGTTGAGTGAGTTAGGTGTTAAAAACAAATGTTGGTGAAATGACAACATTTGTCCCCCCCCGTGTCAGATCAAAGAAGCGGACAACAAATCACCGCCATCAAGACTTTGTGTTCCAGGTGGACAGTGTGCCTTTATGTCTCCACCCTCAGGCTGATCCTGGGCTGAACCGACCGGTCGCTCAGGTTTTGGTTCCTCGGCTGATCCGTCCTCTTCAGATTTTTTCTGAAGTGACTGAGAAACAACTCTGATCTCCGTCATCACTCACAGGTAAGACAGCTTTTGCTCTCCAGCATCACGACTCCCTTTTAGTTTGGCAAATATGCATATTTGTTCTTTATTATTATGTTTACTTGTCTTCCTTATGATTGGAAATAAATTCTAATTCGAGGGAAAAGTCCATTTAGACGTACAACAAGGACTGATATACACAACTCATTTAGTTTAAAAGATTGGAATCCAAATAGCATAAACGGAATGACCTCTTAGTTTCATAAACGTTTTATCTAAATGAATTTTCACATGTGGTATTTCGAAAGGATTTTTTTTTTGTTGTACTTTTTAGACCTCACTTTATTTAGTCCACTCGCGTGCGTTATTGTCCAGGTTAATGTGAGCCACAGAGATTTGTGACCAAAAGCAAAAAAACTGAGTGAAATATTTCAGAACTCTGTAAACATTTCAAATAATCCTGTTTATCGCAAACTCATCTTCAGCAGATCATTTTCCAAGGGAGAAATAATCCTATCAACGACACACTTTATGAAACGGTTGCATCAATTTCAACAATGACAAACTTCCTCAGGCTGAATGTTGATGTTTTTAATACAGTAATATGTAAAGGTGCCAGAAATGACCTGTAACTCCTCCAGAAGCCGCCATGTCCAACACGCTGGTCATCAGGCAGCCGCAGCCTGTGATGGAGATACAGGACTCGGATCAGTGGGGCTCCGGGATATGCGACTGTCTCCAGAATGTTCCTGAGTGTAAGTGTGACGCCTGTCATCCATCACGGGTTGATCAAGTTTAAATTGAACCAGCTCTGAGTTTTCTCTATAATGTGGAAACTCAAAGGTCAAAAGGTCAACGCATAATGATGTTATTGGCAGAAACTGATTTTCTTCCTCAAATCTTTATTTATCTCTTAAAATGAGATGTGTGTGTGTCTGCGTGTGTGTATTTTTCCTTTTAATGGTTCAGGCTGTTTCGCGTTCTGGTGTTGTCCGTGCTTCGCCTGTAAAACAACCAAGCAATACGGACAATGTCTCTGTCTTCCCCTGCTGGACATGTTCGGCTGCGTGCCCCCTGCCATCCTGTCCATGAGGGTCTCCATGCGGCAGCGCTATGGCATCAAGGTAAGGACCATTTGTAATGAACATACTCGTATGTAGACAGGAACCTTGAAACAATGATGAGGATTGTCATCAGAAAATTCAGAATATATCAAAAATATTTTACAAACAGAGAAAAGGTGAAAAAATGTCAAGAATGCATTAAATCTTCCAAAATGTTACAAAAAAAAGTCTGAAGTATTGTATGTCGCCCAAAAAAGGGTTAAATATGTAAAACGTCATAGTATAGCATGTCGTCAAAAATTCAAAGATTTGACCAAAAAGACGCCTTACTATAGCCTTATGTTCGGCCAAAAAGTCAAAAATTTCAAAACGCACGAAACTCGCACTGGAGCATCGGCAGGGCCTAAAAATAGGGTAGGTGCGAAAATGAAGTGAAAAAAGTGAAAACGTCATAGTATAGCATGTTGTAAAAAATGAAAAGATTTGACCAAAAAGACTCCTTACTATAGCCTTACGTTCGGCCAAAAAGTCAAAAATTTCAAAACTCACGAAACTCGCACTGGAGCATCGACAGGGCCTAAAAATAGGATAGGTGCGA
>JAFBJU010000865.1:0-16297 GCA_016785305.1 Colistium nudipinnis
CGTTTTGCATGTTTTTATGCATGTTTTTGAGATTTTTTGAATTTTTGACCTTTTTGAATTTTTCAACTTTTTTGACTTTTCGCACGACATACTATACTATGACGTTTTTGGTCAACTTTTGGTGACATTCTGATTGTTTTTTTTTTCACCTCAGTCATATATTTTAGCATTTTGCATGTTTTTACGCATGTTCTGGAGATTTTTTTAATTATAAGATGTCGTCCAAAAATGTTGAAAATGTCAAAAGTCAAGAAATGAAAAAATCTCAAAAACATGCATAAAAATATGCAAAACGCTCAAATATATGACTGAGGTGAAGAAAAGTTTTTTTTTTTTTTTCGTAAATATTTCGCCAGAATTTGAAGAAAAACGTCATAGTATAGAATGTCGTCTGAAAATGTCAAAAACGTCATAGTATAGCATGCAAAAGTCGAAAATGTTGAAAATATCAAAAAATGTAAAAATCTACAAAACATGCATAAAAACATGCAAAACGCTAAAATATATGACTGAGGTGAAGGAAAGTGAAACTTTTTTTTTGTAAATATGTTGCCAAAATTTGACCAAAAACGTCTAATATTATAGCATGTCTAAAAATGTCAAAAAATGTATACATTTTAAAAACATGCATAAAAATATGCAAAACGCTCAAATATATGACTGAGGTGAAGAATACTGAAAATAGTGGGAAAAAAAACGTTTCAGTATGTCACCAAAATTTGACCAAAAACGTCATAGTGTAAGCATGTCGTCCGAAAATGTTAAAAAATGAAAAAATCTTTAAAACATGCAAAAAAACATTCAAAAAGCTGAAATATGACTGAGGTGAAGAAAAGTGAAAACATTTAAAAATTATTTTTTTAAGTATGTCGCCAAAATTTGACCAAAAACTTCATAATATAGTCAAACTTTTAAACAAACTCCAAAGGTTCATAAACATAAGGAATGTGCAAATATACGATAAAGTTGAAAAACAGCGGGAAAAGTTTCCACTTTGGCAAAAAATTTCCCTTATGTCGAACCACATACATAGATGGAGCAGCAGTCTGTATAAAATGAGTATTTATTTTTTCTTACCATTTAGAAAAAGGACATAACGTTGAAATAACATTTTTCTACAGTGATTTGTATTTTTCATTGAAACAATGTTTATGATTCTGTATTGTGTGCGCACGCACGCGCGTGTGTGGGGGTGGCGTCATTGCACTGAGGACTAAAACTACATTCATTCTTACAATAAGGATCCTGGCACTGAGTGGAGAGGAAGGTATAGATTTATATACAACAGATGTATGAAAATAGATCGGAGAAGAGACGCCCCCCCCACACACACACACACACACACACACACAAACAAACAAGCAACCACACTTCAGTTGCTAGGCAGATTCAGCTCCATGTCTGGACACTGAGCTTTTTTCTAAAACCACCACAGTACAAAACTAAAATAGAGGATACAAATACCCACTCGAAGCTTGAAACGGCAACAACAGGATGGATTCTTATGTTTGTCTTTTACAACTTCCTGCTTGGGCAAATCTACGGAGGATTATTAGTGCCAGGAATAAGAAAACGTGTTGCATTTGGAGAATAAAGATGAAAGCGTTGAGAAAGAAGAGAGATCACTTGCTTTCATGAGACCAGAGGAAAATCCAGAAGGGTATCTTGGACATCACCGTTGATGTACTATCAGATTCTGGGAAATTGGAAGGAGAATCGTATTCGATCCATTTTTAAATTCAATTTTGAAAACGTTCTCAAATGCAAACGGAAAACCGACGCCTGGCCCTAATCGTCTCCTGTATATTGACTTCATCTGCTGTATACATTTACACAGACACAGGTATATTTGAGAGGGACCACCATTCTTCTGCCCCACATTGCATGAAAACCAGTCGTCAGCTGGAGTCCTTTTGTTCAGTCAGTGTAGTACAAGTTTGAGTCTTCTACCGCTGAGCTACAGCAGTGAAATATTAGCTACAAGATTGACATTTCACACCGCTTCATCGAGCGGGTTTGGTAAAGATGGCCACAGCTCAGCTCGTGGATCAATTCATTATTTGATCCAAATAAGATTGAGTAAAAAAATCCTATTTACACGAGGAGTGGAAGTTTTCGCAACCAGATCCACTTGCCTTTTCAGATTCATGTTCCCACAGGTGGATGAGGAGGCGGTTGCAACTGGCATGATGGACATGCTACAAACAGGATGTGGCCATTGTTAGGTTTGAATAAAGGCTGGCGTGACCCCCGGATTCCCGCTCCTGAGAGCGTGAACCACGACACCGGAGGCAGGTCAAAGGGTCACAATATGGTTCCACCTGGAACAGGTGGGCCAGAAAAATCCACAAGTGCTAACGTCTCCGTTTCGCCTCGCAGGCACTTGATCGGCCGAAATAACGGAAGCGGCAACGAGCGGAACGGGGCTTCCGACGTGGCACAATCACCGCAACGCTCTTTCGATCTCCTCGCCGTAAGTTCCGAAGCTTCTTCTGAAGAGCCTTACAAGCTGTACGAGTGGCATATGTTAGCTAGCTCAGAGCTAGCTGAGCCAAAAAAAGAGAAAAGGGGCAGCTCAGCATCGTCAGCGCGACACCTTGGTCCCTGGGTGGTCTCGCTGTCGCATGCTAACAGCCCCCCCCACACACACAACCATGCCAATTATGAAGATTTGTGACCCTGGCTTTGTCAACCGTCCTGAACCACAACATCAAGCGCATCTTCCTACCTGGCTTGAATGAGGTAATATGTTCTGAAACACCTGGATCTGAGTCGGGTCATTAGCGTGTCTGCATGGTCTGAGAAGGTCAGAGGTCACCCCTGGATATGAGCAGCAGATGCATTTGGAAAACAAGGTTCACGAGATGCAATAAGTCGGCTGGTTTTCGAAATGTTTTCCTGTTTCCACAGATACGCTGGCGTGATATGGTGTGGGAAAGGACAGAAAGCAAACGAGAACACTGACGACATCAGGAAACTTTGGAGAAACGAGAAGAAAAGAAAGGAGGTAAGGAGAGAGGAAGCAAGGAGGTGAAGACAAGTGGACAAAGTGAGAGAGGATATGAGATGGAGGAAGATGAGAAGACAGGAAGTGAGGAAGGATGGGAGGAGGAGGAGCTCAGTCCAGGTGGCTTGTGATATTGGCAGTTCGGTCATTTTGGACCAGAAGAATTTCCTCTTGAATCAGTTTCGAGATCATCCGATAAAAAACGTTCAGCTCATCGTAAAGAATCAAATCGCTAAAAAAGAAGCATTTACAATAAAATCTCATGTGACTACGACTCGGAAAAAATAGAAACGGAACACGTAGAAAAGTCTGAGGTATATCTGGTGTACTGAGGTGATCTGAGGTTCACAAACCCTTTTACTATCTGTTCCTCCCGGCGCCCGAATGCCTCGCGCGGCAGGTGAGGGTTGCATGAGTTGGCCGCACCGAAGGGAAAATAAGAATAAAAAGGAACTTACGGAAATATATTCATCTTTGAATCAGCAGCATCGTAGACATTCACCGTTACATTTATGGCACCGCAGTCCACGTTTGTCCCGGGTCCCAGGCCCCGCCCCCTTTGAGACAGGATCAGAAGGTGGGCGAGGACGCTGATGACCTTTGACCTCACCAAGAGTCGAAACTGCGTAAACGTGCACATCGCCGACAAAGGTCCATCGCTTAACCTCCAGGTCATAACGCAACACACCGCGCTGACCTCCTGAGGTCTCCTTGCACCTTTTCGCTAAATTGACATATTAAACCCTCCCACCCGCTACACCTGCTGTTTGCCCCGCCCCTTAGACCTGGTCACCTGAGAAGTTCTTATTGGTGAGCCAACCAGAGAACCGTGGTTGAGCACAGCCAGCCAATGAAAGCTCTGCGTGCACGTCGTTTGGGTGCCCTCCCCCTTCAACCTCAACTCAAAAGCAAAACCTTCCTGTTTCCTGTCTGTCTGATAGAACCCGTTGGATCCGAAGGTTTGAGGTGTGAAACAAAGAGTCCAAGTAGAAAAACTCAAACTGCGAAACTTCTGCTGTTTCAGTGAACGGTCGTGTTCCTACCGAGGTTCTGCAGCATTGTCGTAAAAAAAGGTCCCGGTTGATGTTTGATGGTTGTTCGCTGAGTGGGCCCTGAACGCATCTCGGCGTGTGTGTGAGGACGTTGACTGAGTGGGCCCTGAACACATCTCAGGGTGTGCTGGCTGAAGAGAAAAGTGAAATGTAGCAGCTGCTCTGAGAAACCTCTTCACCTGGTTGCTCCTCATTTACCGGACTCTTTGGGCGGCAGGTCCACGTTGGTTACCATGGGAACGGGAGCCAGGGTGGAGAGCGGCAGGTGCTCGGAGGTGGGCGGGGCCAGGACGAGGCGGCGCACCTGTGAGATTCTCTCCTCCACGCAGCCGGCCGACAGACGAGCTTCAGCATCGTGATCCCAACATTCCTCCACCGTCTCACAGATCTGAGCCAGGCCCTGAGGACACACAACCAGCGTAAGTGTGTGAGTGCGCGCGCGCGCGTGTGAGTGTGTGCGCCTGCGGATTCTCACGTTGTGTTTGAGCCACTGCTCTTTGAAGAGGGGTCTCAGCTTCTTGTGGACCACGACCTCCTGCAGATCCTCCAGAGACGGATGCTGACCCACCTCGTCCTCGAAGGGCAGCAAGTACTCGTCCACCGGACCTGAGACAGCAGGGAGGGCCAGTGAGTGCCGTGTGTCTTTGTGTGTCTCTCTGGGTGTGTCTGAGTGTGTGTGTTACCGTCAGCCGCCTTGCAGCGGGACACCAGCTCCCAAAGAACCAGACCAACAGAGTACATGTCTATCCGGAGGAAGGCGTCTCGCTGGAAGTTGATGGCTCCTTCCAAAACCTCTGGGGCCATGTAGCGCCAGGTCCCCACCTGCACACACACGCATTATTACAACACACACACACAGACACACACGCACACTGTGCGGCTGAGGCTCACCTGTCCGTGTGTCTCTCCAGGTGGTTTCCCCGGCTCAAACAGAACGGCAAGTCCAAAGTCTCCGATAATCGCAGTGAGGTCCGAACGCAACATGATGTTCTTACTTTTAAAGTCCCTGAGAGACACACACACACGCGCACACACACAATGAACACAACCTGAGTCACGTGGAACTGCGTTGTGTTCGAGTCCTCAGACCTGTGGGCGATGGCAGGTTTAGGCCCCTCCCCCTTGAGTGGCGGGACGTCCTCGTGCAGGTAGGCCAGGCCGCGGGCCATGGACTCGGCCACGTGGCACAGCTCGGACCAGCTGAGCACGTTTCCCTTCAGGAAGTCCGCCAGGGAGCCCTGCGCAGGAAGTCACGCGTCACTCGCTGGTTCATCATCATCCTCAGAGATGAAGGTGAGCACATCAGGTTCTCTCACTATGAATCGGTTGGTTTATTCATTCTGAGTTCAACTAGAGGAGGAGGAGTCAGGATTCGAACCATCGACCTGCCGGGTTCATCAACTTCCTGAGACTCGCGCTCCATTTCGCACGCTCCTCAAACACAACGCGCTAAAGGAGACAAGCCCCACCCCCCTTTCCTCACCCTCTCATGGAACTCAGTGATGAGCCATAGCTCCGCCTCCAGGTGACTCCCTCGTCTCTCGGCGCCGATGTACCTGAGGATGTTCTCGTGTCTCATTCCTGGCGTCATGAGGACGTCCCGCTCGTTGGTCCAGGACTCTTTATACTGAGAGGAGGGGACAGACGGTGAACATGAGGACACACGCCAGGACACACGCACGCGCACGCCCGTACCTGGATGGGGAAAATCTTGATGGCCACATGCTCGTTCATCATCTGGCCCTTCCACACGCAGCCGTAGCGCCCCCTGGCCTTCACCTCCAGCAGCTGCAGCGGCTTCAGGCCCAGCAGGGGGGAGGCAAGGGGAGGCCCGGGATCCTGGGGACACACACACACTGGTCAATGAATTCAGGTGTGGTTTTTTTTGATTGAAGGTTCTGGATGGACACACTGGTCCTCAAGTTCTCCCGTTAAACCTTTATTCTACCTCCAGAATATTAGAGACTATAAATCAAATAATGGTTGAAATAAAACCAGCAATTTTATCTCACTGGGATTTCTTGTTTTAACCGTGTAACACTTGCAGTTCCACCACACAGCCACAGGGCGGCGCCATCCCCTCAAGTTTTCATTTCTAGCATTTACATCCACATGGAGGTGCGTGTGCGTGCGGGCACCTCAGTGATGTCCACGTGTCCATACGGAGGTTTGCGGTGGCGGTACATCCACACGGCCGTCAGCAGAGTGAGAGACAACATGGTGACGGGCAGCAGGCAGTAGATCATCACGTTTAGGGCTCCCACGCTGGGGGGCGGGGCTTTAATCACTGACGCACAAACAAGCAAACATGTTAATAAGAAGGTGCGAGTCAACCTGGACAGGAAGTGACGGCGCAGACTCACGTGACCCTCTGAGGTCGGGCAGGTGTGTGAACCTCTGGTTGCAGAAGTTCCCCTCACAGCAGCAGAAGAAAACCTGAGGACTGTCCTCGGTGGCCACGCAGTCCTGTCTGAGCACACGCGTGTACACAGGTCAACATGCGTGTTCGCAGCTCCACACACGTGGCTCACGGGTATGCGTCTGTGTGCGTGTACCTGTCGTAGCAGTTGAAGTCGTCCAGCCAGCATCCTTTCTTCACCAGCTCGATGGCGCCTGAGATGTTCTTCCAGGAGGCGTAGCAGTGAGAACGTTTCTCCGTCTCCTCGCAGCGCTCCACTCCACTCCGATTGGTCTTCTCCACCTCGGAGTTCACGTTAAAGTACAAACACTCGGTGGTGGCGTCCTCTGCCTGGCTCAGTCCTACACACACACACAGTCAGAGGATGATTGGAACCTGTCCCTCCTCTTCCTCTGCGACCCTCCACAATAAAACACATTCCTCCGCCTCACATGAAGGGAGGAGCAGGGGCGAGCGAGCAACAGAGAGAGAAGGGGCAACTGGACGTAACACACACACAGTGACTACTTATGGGAACCAGATGTGACCTTTGACCTCATGTGAATGAGACACACACACCTTAAGCTTTCAAAGTAAAAGGTTTAAGGTAACTATCACAGCGACTCATTTCTTTCCAAATTTCAGCACAGAACAACCGATCACATGATCGATCAGAGGATCAATCACAGGTACTGTTGCCGTCGCTAGGTGGGGTGATAAAAAAAAGCACTTGGATTTCAAAGTAAGAGGAGAAGGAGGAGATTTTGGCAGCGTCTACTGTGACAGATGTTCCAGCCAATCTGTGCATTAACTGTTGCTAAGCAACCCGGAAAGGTGGGCGTATTCATTCACCCCTCCCCTACACACACACAGCTGACCCAGCTCCGGGTTGAAGATGCATAAAAAGAAATCCGATTCTTAAAAGCTCAGATTATAGCTCCAAAAGCTCTGAATTGTCCATTTTTTTTCTACTATGTGTATTAAAGCTTTCAGATTGAATTCTGTCATTCCTGACACAAATACTCAGGAACCAATAGCATTACAGTCCAGTAGCTAATGGTACTGCGTGTACTTCCTGTACAGTCATCCTGTTACACAGCGGCTCAGCAGTAGTGAGAGGAAAGTGCCATGTTGTCCGCAGGCTGAACTCTCATCAGTATTCTGAAGGGTTGACTTTGGTCGCCATGGAGACCTGCGAGCTAATGGGCCAGACCGTGTGTGTGTGTGTGTGTTGACATTTAGTCCGACTTTTTCAATTAAAACTTGAGCTGTGAGTCACAGAAAGCTCAGGAATGCAAGCACGCACGCAAGCACGCACAGCCTTTCAAAATAAAAGACTTCCTGGGACAGTTCGCCCAGGTTTGACAAAAAATGATCCATTCAAACCTGACTGTTGAAAAGTGACGCTGTCACCATGGCAACATGGGATGGACAGCTGACAGGGACCAGTCCAACTGTGATTTTTCTGAAACAAACTTTAAAGACGTGGAATCAGACTCACTCCGTTTCAGTCCTGTTGTGTGTAATTTGTGTGTTTTGTTGAGTTGTGTGATAACGGTGACTATTGTGAGGAAGAAAAAAAAAAGGTTCTCATGACCTCTGAATTTGACACAGTCATGAACAACGGCAGATGTGTGAAAAGACACATGATCACATTAACATGTCTACACTGCATGTGTGTGTGTGTGTGAGTGACCTCTGACCTCCTGTGTCTCCATGAGGATACGGACACACACAAACACACCAGTGTGAAATGCAAATCACTCAAAGTGTGTGTGTGTGCTCCACTTTATCATGCAAAATGACCACATTCAAATTATTAAGAGGCTTTATGCGTTCCAGACATGAGGGTCAGAGGTCACACACACACTTGGGCATCTGGCAGGCCAAGTGAGTGTTAGTGCATATGTTACTGAGATCATAGGGCAACAGATGAGATGCAAAGCCATGGGAACGCTTCTCCCAGAAACTCGCACACAGATTTCGGGTCTGGACCTGATCTGGTTCTACAGCGTCACAGTGATTCCACAGTGTGACCCACTTCCCTCCTCCTCCTCCTCCTCCTCCTCTCAGCCTGGCCTCCATCCAGCTGGATCCTGGAGAGGGCTTCCCCTCCCAAACCCTCTGAGAAACACACGCACACGCAGCCGCTATTTATAGCCACTCACAAGTCAACTTCAGTGCTGCTCAAACATTCTCGGAGAAAATGATAAAAACAGGGGGGGGGGCCTGTGGCTCGCTCAGACTCACACACAAGCACACACACCGACGGTAAGTGAGTAAGTGCCCTGACGGCACAGAGAGCTGCAGACAATGGCGCTGACCTCTGACCTCTGGGACTCATCTCCACACGTCTCTACTTCTGTCGCTCACAACACCAAAAACACACACGCACGGTCATCAGAAAACATTTCTGAATGATTCGGCTTCAAAATGTCCAAAAATAAGAATCTTTCAAATATGAAACGTCTGAAAAACGTATCAGACAGAACACGCATTCCATGACTACTGAAGGGGAAGAAAATCAAAGAGTCAAAGACAGGACTCGGACTGATGCAAGATGACGGTGTGTGTGTGTTTGTTTGTTTAGTTGTTGTCCAGACAACATCTGCCCCCACCATCAGACACCAGACAGGACACGCCCCCCAACGGGGAGAGAGAGAGTCATTCCTCTGGTCCATGAGAAGAAAGGATGTGAGAGGAGGATGAGGCGGAGGGGGCGGGGCCCCAGGGGGCCGGCGTTTGTCTGTGAAAGAGGGTTGTGGACCCCCATCTGTGACAGGGAGGCTCTGAACTTTACGGCCCACCAAACAATGCGGCTCTTTACTGTGTTATTCTGTAGAGCAAAGAGTCTGATTGGTCCGTTTGAAAGGAGCGGGACACTTCCTGTGGCCAAAAACATTCAACACGGTCACTTTTTCTTTGGACCGTCCAGAGACACACGCTTATTGATCGGATCCGCAGCGGATCACAGTCTGATTATTAGATTCAAGGCTTTGCCTCCAAGTCTTCAATTTAAATAATACGCCTCGCCTCTGGTCATCACCGACAAGAACCAATCAGGAAGAGGACGTGGTTTAAGTCTCACTTCCTGTTTTGGAAATAAAGGAGGAATCAGATGGACTGGGAATTCATGGTTCCGGTGAGCTCAATACACAGCGCGAAGAACTCCGTGTGATACACAGTGTTACATGCCAACCAAGAAGTCACGGCACACGACAAACAAGACACTCCGACTTTCTCCATGGCCATGCGAGTTGGTACCGCAGCGTTTTGAGGAGAAATGTCTAATAAATACCACATATTAACCCTCCAAGCGCAGCCAACAGGAAGAGGAGGAGCCACTGCACAGGAAGGGACCTGTTCATCAGCAGGTAGTGGAGACCAAACGCAGAGCTACGAGACAAACAGCAATACGCTCTATACATCTGCTGCTTCCTGTTAGCCACGTTAGCACACAAACTTCTTGACCATAATATTAATCCTAAGAGCCACATTTCCATTGGTGTGATGAGTAGATTTAGCTGCTGATGTTTGATCTGCCCAATTAAAAATCTGAGACAGAACTACAGAGGGTTGGGGGCTAACCCTACTGCCCAAATTCAGTAGCTACGCTAAGCTAACGCAATCCTTCCCTCTGCTGCCAAAGGACTATTGACACATGTTCAGGTTCTCATCATGGTCTGAAACACCTTCATCACCCAACACAACTTTACTGTAACTATGGCAACAAACATTAAGCAAGTCTGTGGCTGCGTGGTCCTGGGACACCTGAGCAATGAGGACACGCCCACTCCGTATTCATGTTTGGTTATTGATCACGATTGACAGCTGAGGTCTCATACGTGGACAATGGGAGGAGACACAACCACCACACACACACACACGTCATAGGTTCACCTGTAGAGGTGATCACGTCATTACACACACACACACACACGCCTTGGTTCAGCATGTGTGCACGCGTCCGTGTAGTATTTTTCCAGCACACACGCGCACCGAGCATCCTCCCTCTCACTACTACGAGGACACATGAACGCGCAGCTTCATTCATCTACCGCGAGTAGTAGTAAAAATGCGCGTGGACGAAGAATGGAGACAGGGAGGAATAAAGAGAGGGAGGATGGAACTCTCCTGATCGATTATCGATCAGCCTTCAAGCCCGAGCAGACAATGGAGCAGTCCGCGCGCACACGCACACGTGCGACTGCAGCCAAGCCCCGACGCGTGCGCACGCGCACACGCCTCACAGTGAGAAAGACTCGTCCTCAGCAAACGGTTTCGGTGCAAAATGAGGACACGTCCTCGGTCCACCTCCATCTCTTCACCATGTGCAGCAGCACACACACACAAACACACACACACACACACACACACACACACACACACACGGGCCAACAATGAATCCATCACTCACCTGCACACAAAGTTCCCAGCAGAAGTGAACCGCTCAGCCACGACAGACACATCTTCTCCCGCTGTCCAACATTCACGAGGAGCTCGGAGGGACGTGTGTGTGTGCGTGCGTGTGTGCGTGCGTGTGTACGCGTGTGTCTGTGTGTGTGTCTGTCTCAGTGCGAGTGTATGTGTATGTGTGTCCAGCCTCCACAGTGCAGCAGCTCTCCGGATAAGTTCCCCGCGGCTCCGGAGCCACTCGGGGCGGACAGCGGCTCAGCCCGGGCAGAGGGTGGAGGAGTGTCCCGGTGTGTGTCCGTTGTGTCCCGGTGAATGTCCGTGTATCCCGGTGCGTGTTCGTGTCTGTGCGCGTGTCCTCCCGCTGCCTCTCTGCTCGGGGCTGCTGGGGACAAGCAGACAGGAGGAAGCGTCAAGCTGCTACTTCCGGCTCCGCACGCATCGCTCTCCTTCAAAATAAAAGCCGCTCCGACAGTGAGTCTGAGGGACAATACCTACAGCGAATAGAGGGACACGCACTCACTCACTCACTCACTCTCTCTCTCTCTCTCTCAAACACACACACACGCACGATTCACAACATACCGCAACTATGGAGCTGTACTAACCTTTATTTGCGATAATGAAAACCGGATGTTTGGTCATTTGTTGTGAAGAACTTGACCGTCTTTGGTGCAGGCGAGTCCAAGATGGCTCCTTAAGAGAGCGGGGAGAGAGAGAGAGAGAGAGCGCATGTAGCTGAGCTGCGTTGTATTTTTAATCCGGCTGAGGTTCATTTGTGCACCTGTCACTCAGCAGACCACGCCCCCTAGTGGCTTATGGCACATCCGTCTCCTCAGATCATTGATGATCAGGGATCAATGTGATCATGTGACTCTTCTGACTCCACCTCTTCTTCTACAGTGAAGAAGAAAAACAGACACTAGAGGACAACAACCACCACAACAGCAGAAGCAACAAGACGGTGACCTGGCGTGAAGTGGTTCTAAGGCTCTGCAGCGCCCCCTGCGGTTCAGAGGAGACATTATTAATTACACTCAAAATGAAGCGATGCATCAGCTGATGTTACGTAAGTTCAGACAGGAACCAGACAGCTGTGTTATTCTTGGCTCAGGATCAAACACACACACACATCTGCCACACAACCTGTTTTCACAAAGAGGTTTTGAAAGACTTGTCCTGTTGCCATAGTGATCACGGCATCACAGTCTGATCCTCCAGGACACCTTCCACGGACTTCCCGACTCATCACCAACACTGCTGAGCTCACAGTGACACACAACAGGCGCAGTGAAGATGAGCTCACTTGACCTGTAGTATTGTCACTGATGGTGTGATTGGATGTCAGATGGTGAAATGCACTCTGGGAGTTGGAGTTGTTTACCTCTTTAGGCCTGTCAGTCTTGAGGGGAACAAACAAACAGTGTGCTCTCATCAGCCATAGAACTGAACAACAATGGGCTGCAGTAAAACAAACACACACATTTTTCAAAGTTTCTGTGAGATCAGTCAATAACTGATCAATAATCACTCATCTTTCTCCCTCTGGATGAATGTGAGCTGATGGAGAGAGAGGCAGATTCAAACAGGAGGAAAAGCAAAGTGTCACATGACTCACCGGCAGCTTGTTCATTGGTGGGTTTCAGTTTCTGTCCCAGACAGCCAGACCCTGGTCCAAGTTGAGTGAACACAGAAACCTCATCGGGACCCAAAGGCCACGCCCAATTGCGGTCTTCTTCTCTTGCCCTTAACATGTTTCGGCCAGCGCATGATGACACACTGCAGGCTGGATCCAAACCACACGCACACACATACACACTCAATCATCCCCAGCCTGCTTTCATGTGTGTGTTTGACAGATGACACCTGCTCAGACTCCGCCCCTTTCCACACACTCAATTATCATAATGCCTAATTGGAAAAATAAACACATCATTAATTGCCTAAATGAACTGTGTCCTAATTGACCTGAGTGTGTGTGTGATTTAACAGCGGCTGGTTGGCATCCACAGTCCTGGTCTCTAATTTCTTGAGGTCTAATGGACTCTGAACAAAGGGTAGACGGCTGAAGGCCAGGCGGTCAGACCCTGACCACAGGGGGGCGGGGACTATTATTTCATTGATAGAATCTAATCTTCTGAGCTCCAGGATGAAGCTGACAACATGAGCCTCAGAACGTCACAGAACCCTTCCATGACCAAGTTCCTGGCTGGTAAAGAATCAGCATGAGTGATCACTGATTCTGAGTGGACGTGACCTCTGACCTTTCCCACAGCGCCACCTTCAGGAGCGGCGTCCAGCTGCAGTTGCCGTGGACAAACCCTGCAGATCTGGTCCGTCTGAAAAGGCAAAACGTTTCATTTTAAACCAAAGTACACTGACACGCAAACACAGATATGTTAATGAGCCAAACACACATTGTCCATACATAAACGCTGCCTCCTCTTTGTTTTCATCAGGAAGACAGTGAACACAACGTGTGTGTTTACACATCTGAGCAGCTTCTTTGATCAGCCTAAACACACACGTGTCTCTCCTCAGCTGAACCTTAAGCCCCGCCCACCCTGGCCTACTTCCATCCTTCAGATGCTCTAGGATTCATGGGTTTCTTCAGCTTTGCATCTGCCGAGGTTCTGGAGAAGATTCCGAGAAACGTGAAGGACAACTGATGTTCCGTCTCCACTGGGACTCGCAAAGGTTTCTGCAAAAGCATGTGAAGAGACGATGGAGACACGGAGACACACAAACAGACAGATGCACGCACACACACGATTTGTTATGGGGGTTTGTGGGGATACAGATGGCATTTGAGGACAACTGGTCGTCTCCCCCCAACACACCCACCCTCACACACCAGCAGCTCCCTTGGGTGTGTCATCTGAGGACACCTCCCCTCCCACCGCTGTTACACACACACACATGTGGGGCCCGGTCTCTGCAGTGCCCGTCTCCTCATGTGAACCCATTTTCCTCTGCCGCATGACACGCGCGCAGGCACGCACGCACGCACACACACACAGTAAAACCCCTTCAATCAAACTCCATCTCCCAGGGCTGAGGTACAAGTCACCAGGTAGGAAATGTTGCACGCGCGCGCACACGCACACACCTGGTAACCTCGGCTATATAGTCATATAACAGTGTGACAGAGTGAGGGACAAAAGACAGGATATAGAATACATTTCTACATTTAAACAACTGATAAAGGAAACTGGATGTTTGTCGGTCATAAGTGATATACGATGATGGTAATGCGAGACCTCTACCTGTACATTAGCCCCGCCCCTGTCTCCACCCCCTCAGCTGCTCACCTGGACTCAAGAAACACACAGACGCCGGTTTCCTGTTCACAGAAGAATGTAATGCCAATAATGTCCCAAACGTTTTATAAACATCGTGAATGGATGATGAAGCTCTTTGACACGCAGTGGATGTTCGATGATGGATTTGCATACTTAATGAGTTGCATTATTCAAATGAGTTCTTCACACACTGACTTTTCTCAGCAGTGGAGTTTAATTCATTTGTGGAATGAGCCTGAAGGTCATTGTGCCGTAAATCGCTCTTAGGAAAAAGAGAAACGGATTTAGTCCGAAGGTCATTTGACCACTTCATTTATTAAAAGGTTACATTTAAAGAACATGTGACAAATATTTGTTAATCCTGTTAAATCCTGAGCCTGGCTCGACCTCCGTTCTGTTTTAAGATCTGAGCCCTTAAAATCTATAAAAAAAAATATTTTCATTTAGAAGAGGATCTGTTGATTTTAGTCTTTCACATTCTTCTCATAGCTACCTTGATTATTGGTGTGATTATCTTGTACTCTAATAATATTTTTCTTCAACTGACAAAGTTAACCGTTTATATCTAAAATCAATTTCCACTTTCTGAAAATGTTGGATCTTCCTCAGCAGATCTGGTTGGTGGTGGCAGCTCAGGTGCGACTCCCCCGGAGGACTCTCTCCTCCAATTGGGCGTATCGCTTCAGCATCGGGGCGTACACCTGGCGCATGCGCGCGCGCGCACACACACACACACACACACACACAGAAATCCTGAAGAAACTGCTTTTCTATGTGCAAAGTGAATGGACGCTTCATGTTTACAGAAAGTTATTTTAGTGAAGTGTGTCCTCCACTTGCTGTCGTGTTGTGGCGCCGTTTCATATTTAATATCCTGCTTTACGCTAGAGGGAATATTCATGAGCCCACATCTAATCAGTGTGTGCGCGCGTTGTGAACTAGGTGCTTTAGCGGAGCTCATTAACTATTCATGGTCTTTGCTGCTATTTTATTTTTAATTATGGAGGATGAACATGAGAGGAAAAATAACATGAATCCTGTGTGTGCGTGTGCGCGTACCTCTTGTGCCGTCGGATGTGGGGTGGTGACCAGTTGTGGCTCAGGTGCATTCTTCACCACCTCAAAGAAGGAAACTCCAGCTTCTGCGACCAGGCCTGAGAATCAGCCAATCACAGCGCCAGGTTTCTGCATCATTAACCAATTACAGCGTTTGTAGAGTGCAAACAGAGTTCAGGAACCAACGGGAGGCGTCAGCCAATCAGGAAGTAGTGTTCGATGCCTGCGATTCTCTCTCTCTCCTCATACATGTTTAATGGCCGTCATACGCGAAATCAGCCCAGGAGGAAGAAGACCTCTGGAGTTACCGGGACACTTGGTCACGGGACGATGCGCACGCACAGCTGATGATGATGATGATGATGAAGACACGCGACTCACCGTGCAGGGCTCTGTAGGCCGAACCCAGACAGGTGGAGTTGGACACGTCGATGGTGAACACGGGAGCATTAAACACGTCAGACAGAACCTGAGAGACAAGAAAAGGATTTCTTCTTCTACTGTCTAATTCTGCAGCTCATCACAGATCCACAGCCGCGGCGTTGGGCCGCGATGGGAGGGTGCCTCACCTGGAGGACGTCTTTATTGGACGAGGCTCCTCCCGTCGCCAGGACTCTGTCTCCTGGAATCCAAAAGCCTTTCAACATCAACAACCCTTGGACTCGAGAAACAAACCAAGGACCTCAGAACCTGAACTCACGGCTGGAGTATCCCAGTCTCTCGGCGTGGACTCTCCTGGACAGGAACTGTCCCTCCACCAGAGCCCGGACCTCTACCGAACCGCTGAACCGGGTCACCTGACCAGGACCGGGGGGGGGGGGGGGGGGCCGGAGGCGGGGGGGGGGGGGGGCATGACGTTACACTCGCCATCAACACACGCACACACACTCTCTCACCCACCCACCTCTGCGTCCTCTGAATCAAAGCGATGAACTCCCACGGCAGGAGGAGTGATCTCCATGGTGTCAAAATAAAAGCCTGGAGAAATCAAACAAGCCTTAAGAAGACAGAAGGAAGGAGGGAGGGAGGGAGGGAGGGAGGGAGGGAGGGAAGGAAGGAAGGAAGGAAG
>JAFBJU010000865.1:16308-66496 GCA_016785305.1 Colistium nudipinnis
ACACCCCCCCCCCCCCCCCCCCCCCCCCCCCCCCCCCGCGCCCCGGGGCCGGGCGGCCGGCGGGGGGCGGGGGGGGGGGGGGGGGGCATGACGTTACACTCGCCATCAACACACGCACACACACTCTCTCACCCACCCACCTCTGCGTCCTCTGAATCAAAGCGATGAACTCCCACGGCAGGAGGCGTGATCTCCATGGTGTCAAAATAAAAGCCTGGAGAAATCAAACAAGCCTTAAGAAGACAGAATGAAGGAGGGAGGGAGGGAGGGAGGGAGGGAAGGAAGGAAGGAAGGAAGGAAGCGTCACCAATGTTTCCATTGTTCCCCAGGGGCGTGTCCCTGAGAGCAGCAGAGAAAACTTCCCATGATCCTCCAGCACACTCGTTCCTGATGCGTTCCCTGGTCAGGGAACCGTTCTTGAAGCTGATGATGAAAGAAAGATCACAAGCTCAAACAGACGACATTGAGACGCGCGTCACCTGACGCCAGCGAGCGCCTCCTCACCACAGCAGAGCCATGTAGGCCTGTCGGTCCACAGGGTTACACAGGATGTGACCTTCGACACCTGGACGAGGCTGCTGAGGCCACAGGAACACTGTGTCACTGGTCCCCAGACTGACCTGCAGACACACGCACACAGCGTCATCACACTGAGACGGCGGGTCACAGCTGACAGGCGGCTGGCGGACTCACAGCCATGTCTCCCGGCTGCAGCCTCATTCCTGCCAGAGACGCTGAGGGAAAAAATGTCTCGTGTCACCAGGTTTAAATCAGCACAGCACAACAGCACCACCCTGTGTTCAAAGCAGGTTGTGTTTTTTTGGACCGCACAGTTATTGAGTTTTTTCAAATATAAATAAAGTCCCAGCTTTTGTTATGACAAGCTCAATAATATCATTATTATATTTGGGCATGTGCAGCACCTGGGTTGTCTCCGGTGAACGCCACCACTCTGCAGCTCTCAGAGAAACCGTATCGATGCACCAGGTAGGAGGAGACCGGACCCTGGGGGACAGAGGAGCGGCGGGGTCAAAGGTCACCGAGGCCCGCTGGCCACATTAACCTGGACATCGGTCTCACCAGGACAGATGCGGAGGGCAGCGGAGCTCCCAGCAGGCGCTCCAGCTGTGGAGCGGTGGCCTCCAGGCAGATCTGAGACCAGTTTCTGGTCCTGATGTCCAGCAGATTCATCCCGGAACCTGACCAACCAATCAGCTGATCAATCACGTTTCAGACTCATTCTGATTTGAGCCAAACAGCAAACAAACTGGCTCCACATACCGTCGCTGTAGTCGATGGCAGCGTAACCACCGAGGACGAGAGAGGCTGCAAAACTGCTGACCAACGAGATCCTCTGAAACCAAACACACAAACATCAGCTTGCGTTTAGAGACTGCTGATCTCAGGGTCAAAGGTCACGGGACGCTCAGGGGGCCGACCTCGGTGTCCTGGTACTCCTCCGGACGGCTCTGACGCAGCTTGGCGATCTGGTTTCCTGTGAAGCGCTGAGGACAGACGAGGAAGTTAAATAAAAACACTCAAAAACACAGAGAGAGAGAGAGAGAGAGCCAGACCTCGTAGGCTCTGGATCCAGTGATCTCTGCCAGTCTAACAGCGCCCCCCGCTGCTGCCTGCAGGTCTTCACACTGCGGGCCGCTACTGGAGTCCATCCACACGGGACAGTCGCACACAGAGAAACTGTCCTGTGGACATAAAGGCGCGTGATGAGTTACGGGCAGGCACGCACGCACGCACACAGAGTGGAGACAGACCTGCAGCAGCTGGAACAGGTCCTGGCCCGGGTCGAGCTGGGTCAGGGTCTCACCCGCTCCTCTCCTCCAGTACACACTGCCGTGTTGCTAAGAGACGGGAGACGCATCACTGTCCACACGTTTACACTCGGGACCACAGGTGAAGGTGGAAAAAACTGGGTCCCTGAATGCACCACAAACACCAGCAAAGCTGATGAAGGTTTGATACAAGTTCTGCACACGTGTCCTCAGTTATTTTTGTGTCTCAGGTGTCTCCCTCTCACCTGGCCGCTGCCTGACAGCGCCATGACCCGAGAGAAGTCAAACCCTGCCCTCTTCATCTTGTCCAATAGCAGGTCCAGAGCCTGAGGGCAGACACAAACAAACAGCCAATCACAGTAGAGAGGACACAGTGGACCCAGACAGAGTGAGTTGTCAGGGGTCAAAGTTCATTTTTACTGGACAGTTTGTGTGTCCCACCTTGACCCACATCAGCACCGGAGAGGTGACGGTCAGCCTGTCGTCATGGAGATGGACCCCTCCCCGAGTCCTGGACACACGGGCAAACAGAACAATCTTAACGACATCAAACCACCACTAAAAAATAAATAATCACTTGATCTGAAGTTTTCTTTACATTTCAAACATGTGAGGCTGAATGATCAGAAACATAAATGTCATCAGCAGCAGAGGTCAGACACCAGGATAATAACTAATCAATAATGGATCAATAACAGTTAATGCTGGTATTTGTATGGATGCCAGTTACCTGAACTCAGGTAGCTCTGAGTCAAACTGCACGAGGCTCTGATGAACCACCTTCAGGTTTCCATCGATGGCCGCCACCTTCAGCTTCAGGAACACACAGTGTGTGTGTGTGTGAGAGAGATAAAGGACAAAAAAGACATTTCATAAATGGTCTCATTCAAAATATAAACATAGTCTGGTGGGAGACGCTGAACAAGCTACCTGGAGGCAATGGGCTTTATTATTATTATAAATATTATTATTATAGTGAAGAATCAAAAACTGAAATGTGTAATTTGCTGGTTTTCGTGAAAAAGTGAAAACCGTGGAACCAATTCCTTCTTCCGCATTTGCGCTTGTGACGTAGAGGTACGTCACCGAATGTCCTTCGTGATAGGCCGACAGCTTGTTTTCACCCGTGCCAAAGCCGCTTTTAACCCGGTTTACCTGCTGTGTACTGAAGTCGAAGCCCAGGAACAGAGAGTCCGGACCCGCCGCCATGATGGAAGCACTGGACCGGAAGCACTGGGTTAATGATTTAAAGAGACACGCGCTTTCCCGCCTCTCCCCGTCAGCTGCGATTGGCGGACTCTCACACCAGGGGGTGGCCGCTGATGGGAGTTGTAGTTTTTGTGTCATTTAGGATTAGCACTGAATTCAACTGTTGAATGACACAGTAAATAAAATACTTTTGAATGCGTAACAATTGCACTGTGTATTAATAACGCTCCAATAATTGATACTTTCATTGATCATCGGGAAAAACATGGTCCAACAAAACCTTCATTCTTTTTATTGGTTGATTAACATGAAACTGAAAAGGAATTTAACATTAAGTGAACTACACAAAAAGGTGGCCTGATCCCGGTTATATTTTCATCAAAGAGCTGCATCCACATTAAAGGGAAATAAAAGAAACACAAAAAAGTGCTGTTGTCGTGACTTCAAGTAAAAATGCAGATTTCTCAAACTGAAGTTACACAATAAAAGAAGATCAAAAGGGATCAGCAGCCTCACTAAACGAAAGGATGTGGGTGGGCGAAACCAGGGGCGTGTTGGGCAATTCCCAACACGACCCCACACACACACACACACACACACACAATAATGGCACTTTGGCACTTCGGATGAAGAGTTCGGACCCCCCCGCCCGGTTTAAATAGGGTGCGAGTGCGTGGGCCCCCCGCTCAGGTACGTCTTCATGGTGTCGAGGAGCTGGCTCTCCTCCTCCAGAGTCAAGTCCAGATAATCCTCCTCATGACGGGACAGGTCCTCCAACACCTCACTCACCAGCTCCTCGTCCTCTGGACACACCAATCAATCACCACAGATCAAGGGGATCAGTACAGATGACTTGGGGCTAACGGCTAACCCTTCCTAGCCAACGGCCAACTCTGAGCTAACAGCTATCCCTGTGCAGAATGATCAGTTGTGTGAATACCTGTGGAGGTGGAGGAGGTGGTGGGCTCCTCGGAGGAGGGGGAGGTGGAGGAGGAGGAGGTGGACGGAGTGCAGAGGACACCCTGGTTGTCCAGCAGCAGCTGTGTGGCCAACTGGACGTCTCCGTCCGTCAGAGCCAGCGCCGCCTCGGACGCGTCACGCTCGAAACCCAAATACAGCAACTGCAGAGACATAGTGGACGGTTTAGTGAGAGACGCAGGAAGAGGCGGTCCTTTCACCCGGCTCATTTCCTCTTCCATGGGATGCCACGCCCACTCCTTACCTGCTCCACCTTCGCCGCCCCTCTGTTGTCGTCCACAGCAGCCTGACTGGCGTCCTGGAGGATCTGAGGACACACGCACACGCACACGCACACGCATCATGTCTGCTGTGTTGTTCACTATCTCTCAGCAGTTTGTGGCAGTAATTCAATGAATCAAAATAAATTCCGTCCCACTGAGAAACACAACAATAAGATATTGGCTTAAATTTTTTTTCTTGAACAAAGTGCTTTGACCACAGCTCACATTTCCTGTTTTCTGTTGTTTGACGACCTATGGTGCGTGCGTGTGCCCGCGCGTGTGCGCGCACCCACCTGGCAGGCCTTGTTCACGTCTCCGTCTGCACGGTGCAGAGCTCTGGCTGCGTCTCTCCTGGAGTATCCCATCTCCGACAAGGCCACGATGTCCTCCATCCTCCTCCCCCTCCTCTGGCGCTCCCTCTGCTTCAGCTCCTCTCGCTCCTGAAACCCCCACACACACACATGGACCTCAGCACTCCTCAGGGCAGGAGGACAGACGGGTGGAGGACGGACGGGTGGAGCACCTGTCTGCGGTTGCTGATGTGGATGGCGGCCTCCTGCAGGTCTCCTCTACAGGCCCTCAGGCCCAGCCGAGCTTCTCTCTCGGAGAAACCCAGAGACATGAGCTGAGCCATCTTCTCCGAGTCCAGACACAGGAGGCCAAACAGAGACTCCACCTGCACGCACGCGCACACACACACAGCTCAGGGTCAGAGGTCCCCGAACGCAGCGCGGACTAGGCGGACTCACCTTGGACAGCTCGAGTCGGGCCTGAGCGTCGTTCCCTTCGATGTAGGACAGGAGACTCTGGAGGAGGTACAGCCGCAGGAAGAGCACCTCCTCTCTGCCTGTGTTACCCTGACGACGCACACACACAATTTGGAAAAATTCCAAACTGGACATAAGTCACCTTTGGACTTTTTTCCTTTATTTTCCGCTGGGGGGTTGCCCAGTACCTTGATCATGAGCAGCCTCTCCCTCTGCTTGCCGTAGCACTGGAAGAAGGCGTCCTCGGCTCTCTGCAGGCGGCTGCGTCCGTCCTCCAGACAGGACAGAGCCTCCAGGGCCCGGTAACACCACACGATGTCCAGCTGCAGCACCGCAAAGTTGTCCACGGCGCTGAGCAGAGACGAGTCGCACGTACTGCACGCGCGCACACACACGTGCACACAATTTAGTACTGCTACTACATATTACACTTGGATTATTTTTGGAATTAAACTATTCACGGTGGAAAATGATGTCTGGTCAAATGTCATCGCTGAGGTCAAAGGTCAGGTGTGTGTACCTGAACTGCTGGTCGGCCTGCAGCAGGTGACACAGAGCATTGTCGTACTGTTTCCTCTTCATCAGAGAACGGCCTTTCTCATGGAAACCCATGGCCACGATGAGAGCCTGCCACACACACACACACACACACACTCAGAGTTTAGTGTGGTGATGATGAAGATGAAGATGATGAAGACGACAGTGTCTCCACCTTCCTCTCGTTAGGGGGGATCTTCAGTGGGTTCCCCCTCTGGTCGGCGATCTCCAGGAAAGGCGTGTTGTCGGCGTCCTCGCTGCCGTCTGACAAACAGAGACAGAGACGGTTAGCTTAGCTCAGTTAGCCTACGCGGTGGAGGCGGAGCCTGCGTGGCGTGTGAGGCACCTCTCTCCGACAGGATCTGGAAGCCTTTGTGTGTCCTTTGCAGACTGGCGCTCTGCTCCTTCTTCTTCTGCTCCTCCTCGCTCATCTGACGCTTCAGCTCGGCGTCGCTCACCTTCAGAACCATCACCTTGCTGTGGTTCTTCACGCCTTGTCCGTCCAGACGCAGGTCTGAGCGTGTGCACACACACGTTTCAACCCACAGCCACCTCATGGCAAAGATGCTGATGTTTCAAAACCTACAAACTTTAAAGCATCACACTGAATCGTGTGTGCAGGTTGGTTTTGAGTTTTCGTGGATCCATTGGTCAGGTCTTGCAGGTGTGAACTCACCTGGACACAGAGTTTTCCCATTCAGGATCAGTTTGATGTATCTGAGGCCGAAATCTTCAGCAATCCTGCGACACAGAAACACACTCAGCACAAAAGCTGCACACTGTGTGCGTGTGTGTGCGCGCACGCACCTGTCCACCACCTCCTGGACGCACACGTCCAGCCTGGTCTCCAGGTAATTCTTGGACTTTGGATCCTGAAAACAAACAGTCCTTTAATGTTTTGGGGGGGATTGTGGGTGGTGTCATCAGTGCGAGTTGTGTGTTAAAACGGAGAGGGCGGATTGTGCGTCTGTTGTGGACCTTCTTGCTCTCCCGGGGCAGCAGCAGCTCCAGCGTGGCCACGTTGGTTTCTCTGTACGTCCGGTTTCCTTTGCCTCTCTTCACCGCCTGGACCCTGATGGACTCCAGAGCCACTCCCACCTCCGGCACCGAGAGACGTACCAGAGAAGCGTAGCGCTCAGCCAGCTCCTGATGGCCACGCAGTGAGACAGAAATAATAATAATGGCATCAAACATAAAAAACAATTTCATATTTTGCGGTATATTTGTTGCCATGTGATTTTTTAACCCTGACAAAATGTTCTTATATATCAGGTTGCTGCGTAGGGTTTGAGGTTTTCCTACCCATTGTTTTTTGTCAGCATTTCTGCGCCACTATTACTACACAACTCCGTCACAACAACTACAATACACTTACTACAAAGCGTTACCTGCATGTGCCTGGCTCCCTGCCCCTCCTGCCGCTCCTGCTCCTCGGTGTAGGGGGGGTTCCACAGCTGGATCTTCTCCTGCTTCAGCAGGTTCTTCAGCTTGGCCTCCGTGTTCTGCTCCGCCATGGTCTCTGAGCTGAGGGACCACAAGGACATTCCGGTGTTCATCACTCTCGCTCTCTGCTGTTTGGGATGGATCTGAATGGTATATTTCAGGTGATGGCATGAATCCACAGCTCCTCAATAGTATCGGCTTAAACAAAACCTCCAGCTTCAAAGATAAATACTACAGCACAGCCGTTGAGTTTAAAGGTGACAGTTGCACCCTGGGAAATGTAGGATCCAGGGTACCTGTGGTTGGAATGGAAACAGGAAGCTTTTCACGTGGCGGCCTTGACCAAAACAGCCGGTCCGTGAAGGCAACACTCGCTACGCACACACTCACCACCAGCGTGACACGTCCAATGGTGGAGCGGAGTCATTAAATAACTGACGTGTATCTGTTGACAACACGTCACCCGCAGTTTGGTTCTTAAACTAGCTGCTAGCTTCACAAACAGACGCTTCGTGTGAGTTTAATCACGCGCGCGTTGATGTTACCTCGCTGACACGGAGACAAAAGTGCTGCGTGTCTCTGTCCTCCTATCTGCGTGTTGTTGGAGGGAAGCTGTTCGAAACAGGAAGAGGCTCCACTCCGAGCAAAAAGTGCAAACACACTCGGAACCGGAAGTGGTTCTGTAAGAAGGGGAAGAGGAGAAGAAGAACAAGGCGCACAGATCAAAGTCAACGAGAGCATTCCCCACACTAAACACGATCTTTGTTTGTTTCTACGGCGTCTTACGAGGCTCAAAGATCCTGGAGTTTCCCTTCAAATAAAAACAAACACATATTGAGAAATATTTATATATATCTAACAGTTATTGATTTATTTACTATAGACATGTAAACATATGATTAGTTAGTGTTTATTCACGCAATTTCTCCATGAAAATCATGTTAGATAAATGTTTTTCTTGTTCAGACAATGACAAAGACTCATGACCCAGAATTCCCACAAGCAGAGCACTAAGGTGTGAGAGTAGTCAATTCAAGGTTTATTTGAGAGTCTCTCAGAAGGACGAGTACATCCCGAGCCGCCTGGCGGCCTCAGAGATCCTCGGGGACTTCCTGTTGGGGAACGGGTAGGGGTTCAGGTTCTGGTGGACCCAGCTGGACGAGTCCACTCCGCCTGCACTCATCTGCCTGGTGGGCCTGGTCTCCCGTGGGACGTCTTGATGGGTTTTTACAACCGCACACTGGTTCTTTTTCAGGTCTTGGTGTAGGTCGGCGGTGGAGCTGTAGGGGGCGGGGCTTATGGAGGCGATGGGGGCGGGGCTATCCCCAGAGCGGGCCAAGTGTTCAGGAGGATGATTTTTAGGAGCATGGAGGGATTTGGTGACGGTAACGTGGTGTGGATCCACCGTGGAATCACTGAAGGACACTCCTCTGGTGCACGGAGACGTTTCTCTGCTGAGTGAGTCCACTGAGAGGTTTCTTCTCCTGGACTCGGAGGAAGACGACGATGACGAAGAACACCTGTAAAATAAAAGCAACAGTCATCGAGAAAACATCATGCCTGTGTTTCTGGTTCTGGTTCGAGTCTCCTCTCGTCTTTTCTTCAAAGGGTTTGTCAGTGAAAGATAGTCGTGAACTGACTGAGGTAAACACTGCAGTTGTTATCCACTTTTTTATCTTATTCTTATAGCACAGAAACAATTATTTCTTGTCATGTGATTCTTTGAATATGGGTATGACTATATATGTTTTATATATGGCCTCGAGGTGGAACACGATCAACCCCTGGCTCAGTTTTCATTTACAATTAATCCCCTCAACCCGTTATATAATAAATATCTGTTTGTTTTAAACTCAAGTTAAACACGCTGATTGTGTGAGCAGAAAGGTTCACACAACACATTGTTCTCCACTGTTTGCACATGAATCAAGGACATGAGTGTGTGCATGTTCTAACCAGAACCGGGACACAGGCAGGTTCTGTATCTGAAGAAGAATACTTTCACGAGATGCAAAATAACCTGTAGAAAGGAAAAGTACCTCTGGCGATTCATGAATGTTTCAAAGAAAAGTAAATAAAACAAAAACTGAACATATTTGTTCACAGTGAATTGTGGAACCGGATTACGACCGATAGAGCAACATCCAGCTCAGAGTCACAGTTAGTGCAGAATAATCTGCCTCACCAAAGGTTTACATGGTTAAAAGTTCAGGTCTGAGGCAAAAGAAGAAAAAAAATTAGGGGGAAACATTTCAACCATTTGTTGTCATGAAGTTTTATTACGTTTAACTGAAAACTTCATCAGCCACAAACTGACCTGGACAAACTGTGGGAAGGTGTTGTTTCCACGGAGACGGCCGGGAGCTGGACGCTCATCCCCGGACACGAGCGCCTGTGGAGGCCCAGGTGAACGTGCCAGGGGTCGAAGGTCGCAAGGGGGAGGGCCGTGTCCCGTGGTGAGGAGGTGAAACCCTGAGTGACGGGGACGACGGTCTCGGACAGATGCTCAGACACTACAGAGACACACAGGAAGTGTCCCGGAATCACAGGACACAAACAAACAAGTGATGACGTCAGTCAAAGCTGTGGCGTCCTTGAAATGAACAGACTGACGTCATGATTATAGTAAACCAACTTCGTCCACTGCTCTCAAGCAATTATTGATCTGGTGTTTTCTTTCACAGGATCAAACGAAGGACAATTTCTCGCAGAACCCAACAAACACCAACTTCTTCTCTTTCACGTGCTTTTATTTTGAAATATTCAGCCAGACGTGCGGGTTGTTATATCTGCTAACTTGACGCGATCGAAGTAACGACAAGTATTTAAAACGTTTCCTCATTAAAAAAAAACCCCGGCTCCGTGCTTTTATTTAGGACCCGTTTCCGGTGTGACGGAGTGCGCGCGGGTAAACGAGCAGCTGTTTTCGCTCACCTGTCCTGAACAGCAGCACCCGAATGTGTCTCCTCTGGGTCGCCCTGCTGCTCCTGTACTCCTCTCTGAGCGCGGACACGTCCATGTTGCTCCTGCTGTCCCGCTCCTGTCCTCCTGCCTCCTCCTGCTCCTCCTGCTCCTCCTCCTCCCGGAGCAGCCCCGCCCCCTTCCTGCTCCCTGCGGCACAGACTCCAGGTGGAGGATCAGCTGTCAGTAAAACACTTATGCAGTTTTATTGATCACAGCCAGTTTTGAATGAAACTTTTTGATAAAGTTTTCCTCCTCGGAGACATCACAATCAGAATCGCAATAGTCGTTATTGCCAAGTAACAGTAACATTACAAGGAAATCTTTTTTGGTGCGTTGTGTAGTAGACATGAAACATTAAATAAAGTATATAAAAGTAATGGTGATCTGTCTCAGTGTGACATCACTTCCTGAAAAGGTGGTGTATCCATCCATCTTCATCCGCTTATCCGGGATGGGGTCGCGGGGGAAGCAGATCCAGCAAAGGACGCCAAACTTCCCTTTCCCGGGCCACGTCAGCCAACTCTGCAAGGGGGATTCCGAGGCGTTCCCAGGCCAGTGTGGAGATATAATCTCTCCACCTAGTCCTGGGTCTCTTCCCCCTCGGTCGTGCCTGGAACACCTCCCTAGGGAGGCGCCCAGGAGGCATCCTCACCAGATGCCCGAACCACCTCATCTGGCTTCTTTCCACGCGAAGGAGCGGCGACTCTACTCCGAGTCTCTCTCGGACGTCTGAGCTTCTCACCCTATCTCTAAGGGACAAGCCAGCCCCCCTTTGAAGAAAACCCCTTTCTGCCGCTTGTACCCGCGATCTCGTTCTTTCGGTCATGACCCATCGCTCATGACCATAGGTGAGGGTAGGAGTGCGATAAAGTGAAGGCAATACCGCCCCCTGCTGCGCCGATTCTCCGGCCAATCTCGCGCTCCATCGTCCCTTCACTCGCGAACAAGACCCCGAACAATATATATATATATATTTAAGTCATGACAGTGATGCAGTGACAGGTGTGTGCGTGTGTGTGTGTGTCTTGTTACCCTCCAGCAGCTCTGCACTGGGAGTCACACAGCAGCAGCGGTACATCCTGTTCAGGTGTTTTGTTCCTCTTGGTCCTGAGCTTGTTTAAAAAGCAAAACTAGCTGCTCCAAAATCCTCCAACATGGACCCAGGAGTCCAGTTCAGTGATGAGACAAAAGTGAGTCAGAAACAGTGGACGGCGTGTTTCTGTGGTGTTACCTGTTCAAACAGGAAGCTGGTAACACACACACACACTCATTGTTCTCTGACCTTGATTCATATGCAAACAGTGGAGAACAATGTGTTAAGTTCCCTGCTCACACAATCCGTTTGTTTAACTCGAGTAAAGAACAAACAGATATTTATTACATAACAGGTTGAGGAGAAGACATTTTTATACATAACGTTTATACCAGATTACACCAGTTTATTCACATGGACAGCAGATCATACACATTGACACCAATGGTGACCAGTATGAAAAAAATCCGATTAAGACTGTGTGTGAGTGTTCTGAGGTTAGTCATAGTATGTGTAAATATGAATGAGACGATGTTAATGGAGTGTTTGGATCATCATTGGGTTTGATGTAAAGGAATGATACAGGATTCTTTTATTCTCACGTAAACGTTAGAAACGTTTTATTCAGATTAAAAACTGTAGTCGGATTACCGGTGTCCATGGAGACGCGGCCTTTCGGCTCTTACTGTGAAAGGCTTAGAGCGGAAGTAGGAAACCGGAAGTCAGGTGGATAAGATGGCGTCTCCGGTCCGAGCGATGAAGGTCTGTCGGTCTGTCCCCGCGCTGCTGCGGTGCACACGCCCCTCCGCCGGCCACTGGAGGGCCCACACAGGTAACCCCCCCCCCCCCTCCGGAGCTCCGGCTAACCGGCTAAAGTTAGCATCCGTGTCACTGAGCGAAACACCTCTTCACGTCACGAAGTTATGCTGTACTCTGTTACTATGGTAACAGCCATCATCAGTTCCCAACAAACACACAATGGAAACACGTGTTCACAACACACACACTATGTACTGTAACCCCCTGTTTACAGTGTAAAACACTGTTGTGTTTTGTTGTGAACAGCAGGGAGTGTCGGTCCCCTAGAAGGCGTCCGAGTGTTGGACCTGACGAGGTAACATTCACTTCACTCACTCTGAAGGAAATACTTTGCACACTTAAAGCGTGTGCGTGTGCGTGTGCAGAGTCCTGGCTGGACCCTTCGCAACCATGATCCTTGGAGACCTGGGAGCTGACGTCATCAAGGTGGAGAAGCCAGGTGAGGTTCACTGCACTTTGTGTGTGTGTGTGTGTGTGTGTAAAGGTTGTGTGTCTGTGTGTGAATAGGTACAGGTGATGACACCAGAGTCTGGGGTCCTCCGTTTGTTGCTACAGAAAGCGTCTATTTCCTCAGCGTCAACAGGAACAAGAAAGTACGTGACCATCAGTGACTCAATATAATATTTATCTGTATATATTTATTGATTGACAGGAATCTGTATATATTCATACTTCAGAGTATTGCTGTGGACCTGAAGCATCCCAGAGGAGCGAGGATCATCCAGGAGGTGAAGGTTAATGTGATTCAACATCTGAGCACACAAAGAGCTCGCCCGTTTAAATGTGTGCGTGTGCGGGTCAGCTGGCGGCCGTGTGTGATGTGCTGGTGGAGAACTATCTTCCAGGGAAGCTTCCTCAGATGGGTTTAGGATACGAGCAGCTGAGCAAAGTGAATCCACGACTCATCTACTGCTCCATAACAGGTGACCATTCATCCCTTCGTCACTCTTTCACTTCTTCCCTTCACCACCGCTCCATCTGTAGTGTCTGTCTTGCAGTTCTCACTTTGAACCACTAGGTGCCGCAGCACTCCGCAGAAACACAGAGAAAGTGAGCCGCTCCTCTCCAGCTACATCCCTCCCACATGTTTGTCTTCTTCCCCAGGAAGAAAAAACTCAATTACCCATGAGGCCCTCATTGAGGCGCAGCAGCCGGACCAGAGTCCGGTCACTTTATGTCTTAATCTGTCTGAAAGAGACAGAAATCATCCGCCATCTTTTCCATAGTTTACTCCTCCGCCCTATTTGCTTTTGGAGCAGTGATTAAAACGAATCCTGGGAAATGCTAGGATCTGGTCTGGTCGCCATGACGCCATAACAAGGAGAGCAGGAAGTGACTTCTGATCACCTGATCTCTGGAGACACAAGGATCACCTGATACATGGGGCTCCCCTCCGGCCTGGTTATCAGTGCAAATGTGTTTCTGGGAACGTCTCTGTTGATACGAGACGTCCTCTGGAAATCTGGTTCTTCAGCCAGAGCTTCAGACTCAACAAGACTGGAATGTGGTTTTTCCTTGACGTGTCTGCTCTCAGGACGACGACACAACAGCCCACTGGCACAGAGGCAATCATCTGTGTGTGTGTGTGTGTGTGTGTGTGTGTGTGTGTGTAGGTTATGGACAGACGGGTCCTCGGTCTCAGAGTCCAGGCTACGACTCCATCGCGTCTGCTGTGTCAGGGATGATGCACATCACCGGACCAGAGGTCAGACTGGACACTATTTGAATTACCATAAGTTTATATACATATATATATATACACTAATGATGCCGCCGTGTTCCCGTTGGCAGGGCGGTGAACCTGTGCGTCCAGGTGTTGCGATGACGGACTTGGCCACGGGGCTGTACGCTCACGGCGCCGTCATGGCCGCCCTGCTCCAGCGCCACAGGACGGGCCGGGGCGTCCACATCGACTGCAACCTGCTGTCCTCGCAGGTAAAAGCCCCGGGCCCTGTGGGAGCTAGGCTAGGCTAGGCTAAGCTAGGCTAAGGTTCCTAATCGCATTACCGTAAACCAATGGGAGCCCGGCTCAGTTCTGCAAACTGGTATATTTTATTTTGATTTCAGCTTAGTACTAACTAAGTGGAAAAAGTCATGGTGCTCAGTGATGCAAACACCACCATAAGCCCCTCCCCCTGCGGCAGTGAGTCACTTCAGGGCTGTGGCACCAGGGGGCGCCGTTCCTGCATGAAAGGCTCAACTTGTGATAATTCAAGACAACGAGCAGCTGAAGCCGCGATGAGAATAAGCCAGGAAGTGTTTGGACTCAGGATGGAGCTGAGATGTTCCAGGTGCGAGTGGTGGATTCCAGCTCCTGTCTGGTTCCTCCAGATGAACGAGGAGCTTTTCAAACAAGCCGTTCACAATGGATCACTTCACAGTGATCCCATTGTAAACAATCCGACCGTTCCAATCCTCAAACCGCCATCGCACGCCGCTCTGGACCGGGCCCAGGGTGCGATTGATTTGTCGCATCAGCGTCGCTTCTAAAAGTTTGTTTTATCTTTTATTTATTATCATTCATCTTCATCTTTGACGTTTTAAAACCTCACCGGCGTCCTGAGACAAACACACACGGAGGCTGAAGAAGACCAGTGGACATTAGTTCACTGAACCAGGAGCTGGAGAGCTCCAACTCCCCCTCCCTCCTCCTCCTCCTCCTCCTCCCTATCGATCCTCCAACTCGATTCACTCTTTTCACAGAAAAGGATAGAAAGCATAAAGGGATAAAACCTGATTCTGGGCTCTGATTGGTTATCGAGGCAAAACGCTTTCCATGTCTGTGGTGGAATCCCACAGGTGCTACGCATCAAATACCCACAATGCATCCCCCCTCCCCTTATCCCATGGTGCATTCCTGTATGAAGTGCTGCGACCACAGGCACGTCGACCTCAGACGCAAACAATGAGCGACCGCAGCTCTGGTTCCGAATCTGTGGACCAATCAGAGTTCACCGCGCCTGGAGGCTTCTCACCACAGGCCCAGAGGTCGCAGGTCGCCGGTTCACACTGAGCTCCACGTCCCTGAAGATAAACACTGGACTGTTCCTGGGTCCGTTCCACAGACAGGAAGTAGTTTTGATGTTCATCTGGTCTTGACTGAATCCTCCCAGGAACGGTGGAGCCGGTGGGACAGGTCTTAGAACACGCTTCACACGCTTCCATCCACATGGATGTGGACTCGTGCCGTGGATCTGTGACACGCCGCCGCTCCACATGAGTCGGTTACAGCTTGCGATCCTGTAATTTCTCGGCTGGTGTCGTGTCCGCGATGCTGGTTCCTCTCATGTGGCGTGGCGGCCTCTAGTTAGAGGTGAAACTGAATAAGGTCTCTGATCCCAGTCCCCTCTAACCCTACACCTTACCTCCACATGTTCGCGATGAAACCGCAAGGACCGCACAACGTTCTCCCCTTTCTCAAAGTTTGAGGAATAAAACGATCATCAAGAAGTCGCTGGATGAAGAAACTTTGAACTGACCTTTTTCTCGGTGACCTTTGGTTAAATCTGGGGTGAACGTTTGAGGTCTGACTCGCCCCACCTGTCTCTCTCTCTCTCTCAGGTTTCCTGTCTCACTCACGTAGCTGCCAACTACCTGAACGCAGGGCAGGAGGCCAGACGCTGGGGGACGGCCCACCAGAGCATCGTGCCTTACCAGGTTACACCCCCCCCCCTCTCTCCCTCACGGTGAAAGTGGTTGTATGAATGAACATGTCTGCATCGGCCTTCCGTTCTGTAAAAGAGTGGCGCCCTGTTGAATTCTGGGAAAGATGGAGGAGCTGCTCGTGACCGATGTCACGGTTGAGGTTGACATTCAGGTTTACGATGATAAAACAACCACGTTTTCTCCTCGTATGAAACAGCTGGGAGTCACATTCCGATCGACATCGCGTCCTTATTTTGGTCCATTTTTAGATTTGAGTTTCCATTTCATGAATCAAAGAATCGAAATCTTCCGTAATTAGGCTCTTAAAGTCCGTCTCCTCCTCCCTAACAGGAATTACCCGGCCCCGAAGCGCAGCGCTCATATTTCAAAATAAGAGCGCAGATATTTCAATGCAGGTGTGAATTGGCTCTGATGATGGTGGAGACCAAAAGCTGAGCTAACAGAGAGAAAGCATCGCGTTGTCATGGAAACCGCTGAGACGAAGATGATCAGGCAGTGTCTCCAAAGTCAACTTATTGATATGGTGTCCATATGAAGCTCATAGAACCGTGTGTGAGGTTAGGAAACTGTCCTGCATCCAACCTGACGGGGCCTCCTCCTCCTCCTGGTTCAACCTGAGTGTTGGGTCTGCTTCTCATTAGTGATCCGGAGATGTTTCTGTTCTTCTTCGTGGCTCTCACATGTGGAGCGGCTCATCTCACCATCAGATACTCTGTCGCCTCTTCCTCGTGTTTCCCTCCATTCTTGTGGTCGTGGTCTTCCACCAGCTGGAGCTCAGATCTAATCCTCGTGTGAAACGCTTTACCCACAATGCCGCGCTGCCTTCGGGCGCCGCAGCAGTTGAAAGCGGGCGGGTCGGCTAGAGATCCCGACGGTCGGAACATCAGAGTTATTGGTGTTTAGCGGTGGCGGCTTTGTGAGGAAGACATTTGGAGATGAAGAAGACACTCCACGGGTCAGATCTCCCCTGAGCCGAACCGTCAGGCCAAGACCTTCACCAGAGCAAAAGCTTCTTATTGGTCATGACAAAAGTCAAGATCAGAGCAAACAGGAGCAGAGACAATGACGACCAAGACCTTTCTAATATTTTATCTTCTATGAAGCCAGACATTTGGAGCCTCGCATCAGGTTTTGTGTTACCACGCTCCACTGCTGTGTTTTTCGTGTTCTCTGCTGATCTGGTCTTGACGTGACCGTACGTGACGCCGCGTAGAGGGTCTATCAGGTCGGGAGTCACCGGCGGCGCTCAGACCAGAACGTGAGCTGAAGGTCGTGGTGTCGTTTTGAGGTGCAGCCAGCAGGGGGCGGAACTCCCGCCCTGTCCCGTTTGGGGTTTTGTAGTCTGTGGACTACGTTACCCACAACTCCCCAGGGTGGGGATGAAAGGGGCGGCGGTCAGAGCTGAGCCTGAAAGCAGTGTGACCAAAGGGTTAGTGGTCTGAATACACACACACACACACAGAGCAGCGGGATGTGGTGACTGTGTGTGTGTGTGTGTGACAGAAGTTGTCGTTCTTTCATGTGGCAAAACGTTTTTATTCAAAGCAATTGTGAGAAAGAAAGGAGGAAGACGACAATTATGGAGAAAAAGAAAGAGGCTTGAAGGAGGAGAAAGAAGAAGAACGGGTTATTAAAGCTCTCAAAACTCCGCCCCCCCCCCGGGGCTCTCAACGCCTCCTCCTCCTCCTGGCTTTAATGAGAAGGAGACAGGAAGCTGACTGCAGCCCCTTCAACCACAGAAGAAGAACACGTGTCTCTTGTCTTGCAGGGATTCGCCACCAAAGATGGAAACATCGTCATAGCGGCAGGAAACGACAAACAGTTTGTCAAAGTCTGTCAGGTGAGACGCAAAAATCTTCATCGTGATTATTGATTATGGCTGATGATGATGCTGTATTTGCAGGTGCTGGACTTATTGGAAGTGGCAGAGGAGCCGCTCTACAAAAGCAACAAGCTGAGAGTGGAAAACCGCCAACAACTCTTACGCACGCTGTCACAGAGGTACGCGCACGCGCGGTCACAGAGGGACGCCATCCGTTTCCGATAATCACCTATTGACCTCCGATCATTTTAGGTTCCTGCAGAAGGAGACAGCGGATTGGCTGCAGAGGTTTGAGGGCTCAGGTGTTCCTGTTGGACCAATCAACAGCATCCAGGAAGTGTTTTCTGATCCTCAGGTAGAGTCCACGCACGCACGCACAGCTTTTATTGTGAAATGTGACGGTGTGAGAGGAACTCATGCAGATCTCTGTCCTCTGGAGCGTTGGACAAGTTTTATGTGAATGTGTGTTTGTGTGTTTTGAGGAGGACAACAGCTCCCATCACCACCTGTCCCTGTGACTCAGTGTGTGTGTGTGTGTGTGCGCGTGCGCGGCTGTCAGACCAGCCCATCTGCCTCTATGAGCCTGATGCAGCCCCATGACTTGTTTTCCAATGACTTTGTACACACACACACACACCTGTGAGGGCTGACTGATGTTTCCCCAACATCTGGCAGAGAGGCCGTTGCCATGGTTACGCCTGGGTTTATTTTATTTTGAAAGCTCTGGTGTAGTCTTTTAGTTTTGGAGCAACAGGAAATGAGACTTTAGCGAGCGACATCCTCTTCCCGATTGTGCCCGACTGCTCCGACTAAAATGCTGCAGATATCCCACAATGCAACAGAAACCCGAAGCTCCTCGGGCCTGGCATCTCTGGGGCAGTAAATGTTTCCATGATGCTGCAATTAAGTGAAAGAATCCTGAGCTTGAAGTTTTCCTCCACATTGTGTTTACTCTGAGTCTGAGTTGATCAGGATCAGGCCCTAAAGCCTGAGAACCAGATCCACTCTCCTCAGACCAGCGTCTGTCAATCAAAGCTGCGACAGTGGAATGAAGGGAAAAGTGGCACATTGAATAATCAAGTGGCTGATCAGGTCTGGGAGATCAATGTCAGGAGGAAGGAAAAAAAGAGAAATGGATCCCTTCCTCTTCTCCTCAGATCTGAAAAGAATCTTCTCAGGTTCCAGAGAAGCTGCAGCCAATCAGGAGGCTCCCAGTCTGGAAGTGATTTAGGGGAGATTCCCGCCTCTCTCTGAAGTTGGAGCAGCTACTGCTTCCTCTCTGAATCGTTTCTCTGGTCTGAGGCCAAAGTCTGGTTCTGTGAACCATCCGCAGACGAGCTCCAGGAAGTTTAACCCGTGATTGATCAGCTGGAGCTTCATTTTCATTTTCGCTCTGATGTTTCTCCTGGTTTTCTCTTTCTAGTTTTTTCTTCTTCTCACGCTCATTTTCTGCTGCTCGTCCTCGTGTCTCGGGGCTTCGGGAAGATTTGAACGTCCGCGCGGCTGAATGTGGCTTTAATATCCTGAGCGCTGGGGGTGCGCTTGATTTATCGCCGGCTGAAAGCCAAACATGCACCCACCACCTGCTTCCTCACACGACTCCACCTTCCGCACAGAAACTCAAAGATGGAGGACGGACTTCCTAACCTCCCGTTCTTCTCCGGCGAATCTCGGGTTGTCTCTAGTTTGGACACATATGATATTTACACCCGTGGAGACAAAGTGAAACATTCCTGGAAACTCTGGACCAAAGTGAACCCGAGAGTTCACCGTTCTTGGCTCAGATTGACTTTCAACCTGATCTCGAACGTCAGAGCTTCTTCTCATTGGTCCAGAAGCCGTGACATCATGTGACGAAGATGAAGATGTCCAAGAAGAAAAACAACAACCCATAAAGTGGCTCGTGGAGGATAGCGGATCAGCTCCTGCTGACAGGTCAGGTCCACCCCGTCTGCGGCCTGGAGCTGAGGGAGGACGGATTTATATCCCACTCCCTGATCTGTTATTGATTGATTGGGTCTGAGCGTTGCTCTTCGGTCGCCTGACGATGTAGATGTATTCTCCACCTCAATCCCTCAGATCCTCTCTCTGTGTGACTCACTGAGGGACCGACACCTGCCCGTGAACACGGGACGTCAGCTGACTGGAACACGCGTGTTCCGTTCATGAATCATATCTGACAGCTGTTTGGATCTGTGGAAAATAAGAGATGATTTATTTGGGGCTTTTCTCTGGTTTCATTCTCTCCTCTCATCCGTTTGTTTTTCTTTCCACATCTTGAAAGAAGATCCTTCCTGTCTGATGGTTGGCAGCGACCAGGGGTCAGAGGCTCAGCGATGTCACCGGGTTAGGTCTGGGACAGGGTGGAGGATCAACTCCGGGTATGAGGAGTGGCGGAACCAAAGCAGACGAGTCTGAAGAAGGAAGCCGTGGAGATGGCGTACGAGGAGGAGCCGAGAGGATCCTGCAGCCCAGGAGGAGGTTTATTTCTGAGAAACCAGCCTCATCCTTCACTTTGGTCTGATGAGGCGCCAAAACCTCCAGGGCCGTCCAGAGGCCCTCAGACCGCATGTTGCTCCTCGCACTCGCAATTCACTTGTCACTAGAACAAACACTCAAACCTGGAGTCTGGGTTTAGTGAGAGAGAGAAAAAGTACCACATCAGGAATGGTCCGTCCATCCTGGCTCATCATTACCCAGGATTCATTGCGCTCGGGTTCCTCTGGGGATCAGATAGGGAGCTTCTCCTTCCTGTTTGGGCTCTTCACGTCGTCCTGTTCAGGTGTTCACATTTTTTCCTCCTCCTGATTGCTTGGTTTGTGTGCGTGTGGGAGGGTGTCCCCCAGGTGTCTCACACACTCTGAGGTCACTCAAGGACACAGCTGATTCCGATTCTCGTCCTTTTTTCAACTCAACCTGAGTTTCAAAATAAAACGGCCCGAACATTACATATCTGAGATGAATCTTAAGAGAAAATTGGGATGAAAAATGAAGAGGTCAAAGGTCAGCGGCTGGTGGACGACCATTATGCGAACAAGCTAACCTGCTAACGGTGAGCTGCTAGCTGTCATTACGCTAGGTAACTGTAAATAAAGCGATGTTTGGACCTGGTGGAGGATCAAACCCTCGCTGGAGCTGGAATGTAGTTTGGTTTGTGAACCATAACCAAATCAAAATGTGTCTGCATACTTTCCCATGGGGAGCGAGGAGCAGGAGGAGGAGGAGGGCGTCCAATTAAAGAGTGACACTCTCAGAGAAGACAAACAGACGGAGGATAATAAAGAATGGACAGAGCGTCAAACGGAGATTTTCAGGAGCTGAGGATTAAAGCAGCTAATGAGAAGGTCACATGATGCTGGATGGAGGGTGAAGGAGAGGTGAGGGGATGAAGACGCGCGCCCTCTCTAAAGCTTCCCCCCCTCTCTGAACCAAAACAAACCCACATCCCACAAAGTTTATACTCCATGTAAACCAACTGATACACACAGGTGTGTGTGCGTGTGTGTAGAGGTCAAAGGTCGCCTGACGGAATCAATCTGATCCATCAGCTGCTGGAAGTTTCCCGCTTTAAAGTCACGGATCAATGAAATCCACGTTCATCTACAGAATGAAGAGAGTATTCATAATTCATGGATTTATGTAACATCACAAATCTGACGAGAATAAACTTCAGAGGGATGAAAACATTCAGAGGCTGCTTTGATTGTCAAGGTCAAACCCGGAGCATCAGGTTCACACACAGTCGCGCACACGCACACACAGACACACACAGTCACACACACACACACTCTGTCTCTTGATGTTGCAGTAACGTGATGTAACTTCAGCTCGGCTTCAAAGACTCGTGGTCTGAACCGGCCTCAGTGATGGAGGTGGTTTCATTGATCATTGATCAAACCGATCGGTTTCCTTCGCTCCGATTGGTCAGCAGATCAAACGGAGGAGGAGACGTTAATATTAAACATCCTTATATCTCACATTTAAACGCGTGGATATATGCTGGATATGGATAACAATCATTGATCAATAACTGATCCGCTCAGCATGTGTCGTCATGACGACGGCCCAGGATCAGCTCAGTCTTCTCAACGAGGAATTCACGTGAAACCTGAGTCCTTTTATTTTCCTACGATTCCTTCACACAGTTTGATTGTTGGTCAAAATGACTGGAAAATCCAACGTCACGTCTTATAATGTGTGCGTGTGCGTGACCACCATATGGATGTAATGATACCCTGCATAACAAGCAGATAGTATTACACGCGCACACATGCAGGCAATCATGCTGTTAGACTTTGAGCGCTTTTTTTATGTTTATGAAACGTACATTTTTACGTGAACATGCTTCACACTGGGAAACAAACTGAAGTGAGTTTAATATTCACGACGCTGCACGACAACGGTTCACTTTAATCTGAAAATAAATATCATGTGAGAACTTCCTGTCATGTGTGGATCAGCTCCACTGACGACTCGGGAGCTTTAAACATGTTACACACACACACACACAGTCATTTGTTAGTACTGGTTGACTTCCTGTTTAGTGTGTCTTGTTTGATGTTTAAATTAAAGCCATCGATCAGAGTTGGGATCTTATTAAAGTTTCATGCCTGGAGATGGAGTGTGTGTGTCTGTGTGTGTCTGTGTGTGCGTGTGTGTGCGGTGTCATTCCGGAGGGTTCCAGCTTTCTATGCAGTATATTGTATGTTTTTCTATCACCGTAGCTCTATAATGTCCCCTGATCATAAACTTCCTTCATATTTAACATGAATTAAGTACAGGGTGATTATTGGCAAAGAATCAATATTCTCCGCGAAAAGGAAACTGGATCATGTTTGTCAAATATATATTTATAACTGAAATGAGTGTGTTTGTTTGTTTTCAGGTAAAACACAACGGACTCACACAGGAAATGATTCATCCGACAGCAGGACGCATCACTGTGCCTGGTACGAGTACACACACACACACGCCATGGGGACTCTCCTGATTGGTTGGTTTGATGGATTTCAGTGTGTTCCTACGAAGAGGAAGCTGTTTGTCAACTCGTGTTTATTTAGTGTCTTACAATGTGTGTGTGTGTGTTTGTGCCTGTTTGGTGGACACCGTTTTAAAATAAAATAAACTCCTGAACGAAATACAAAGACACACACACACACACACAGTGTGCGGGGACCTTTTGGACAATGAGCTCCCTTTTTGTGATGAGACATGTCCTGTACATGTTGTGTAACGGAGACGCTGCACATGTGTGTGTGATTATCACACTGTCCGCTCCCTGACCCTCAGAGTCCCGCGGGTGTGAAGGGACTCGGTGGAGCACGGGTGCTTTTAAGGGACAGAGACTGACGGGCTGAACTCCCCATCTGACACTGTCACAATACACAACATCTGTCTGCGGTCGCGCACACACGCACACACACACACACACACAACGTCCCATGAGGCTCTGTTTATCCTGTAATCATCTTCTCTCCTGTGATTTACACCAAACCACAACGTGAGAGCAATGTGTGTGCGTGTGTGTGTGTGTTCGCCACCTGAACAATATCCTTTTCTTCACTCTCCATGTTCCTGTTCTCTTCTCTCTCCATCTCTGTTTAGTAAACAACACCAGACGCAAGTTTGTGTGTGTGTGCACAGTGTGTGCGCGCGTTGGGGGACCCCAGACGACATTAGACAGATGAAAGAAAGACAAAATGGGATGAATGGAGATGTTACATCATCTTATTGTTAATGATCTGCCCTGACACCCCGACACACACACACACACACGCACAGTGAGTGTGAGAGTTCAGCTCGTTAGTGCTGTTCTGATTCTTGTGCGTTTCCTAAAATAAAACGTTTTTTTTGTCGTCCTCAGGTGTGGCGGTTCGGTTCAGCGGCTCCTCCCCCCGTGGGCCGACGCCCCCTCCTCTGATTGGCCAGCACACTGTGCAGGTGCTGCGGGACGCCCTGTCCTACAGTGATGACATCATCAAAGGGCTGCTGGAATCCAGGGCGGTGGCTCAGAACCAAGTGTCCTCATCAGAGACGTATTGATCCTCGGGGACATTTTCAAATCCTGTGAAAAGTTTTGATTTTACAGAATAAACGCGTTCCAATCCAGCCCAGAACTACCGTTCATCCGCCGGTGCGTTCAAGTACTCATCCCCGTCCTCTGTTAATGTGAGAACTGATTGGAGACGCGGGACGTCCTTTTAGTCTCCATGTCCCACCTGCGTGGCGCACACGATGGATCCTTTCCCCGAGGACCTTCTCCACCTCCGAACGTTCCAGTGAGCGAGAGTAAACCTCAGATGAGTGGAAGAAGGGGGGGCTCAGGTGAGGGTCTGACGGGACGTCCTGAGTCCCGCTCCTCTCGTAGGACCGGTTCATATTCAGCCCTGGAAAAAAAAACCCCACCCCAATCTGTCCGTGTCCGTGGGACAGGTGTGACATCACAGACAGGAAGTGACCTCGTCCAGTTGGCTGCCTGCGCCCTGAACTCCACCAGTGTGTGAGAGAAATTCGGATGTACGTAACTCACCGGCTCTTTAAGTGTCCCTTATTCCCAGACATCTGGAGTGTGTGTGTGTGTGTGTGCGTGCGTGCGTATGTGCGTGCGCGCGCACGCAGGAAGCCCCAGGCTCTGGGTCCAGCCTAATGGCGAACGCAGATCCCGTTATATGAGACTCGGGGAGCAATATCGTAACGTAACACGGACTCTGAGGTCAGAGTCGCCTCCAGCTTTTATTTTGAAGGTGTTTTTACATACAAGCGTCACGTATGACCTCCCTCGGGTTCATCACGTGACCCTTTGTTTACCAACGCTAAACTGTCGCTGAACGTGATGCAGGTTATTGGTCAATAATCCGGAGGTCACTCTGAAGTAGTGTTACTGTGGTACGGGTTGTGTTTGTGTACTCTCACACACACACACACACACACACGGGACTCCCTCATATGACGTCCAGCGGGAATTTCTTTGGAAACACTTCCTGATGTGGGCCGGATGGAGAGAAAGAGAGAGAGAGAGAGAGAGAGAGGGGTGGGGGGGTGTTGTGCAGCTGCAGCAGCTGGATTTGACATTAAAGCAGCCGCGACCCACGATGCACTGCTGTGCGTGCTGGTAGCCAATAATACAGGCTACACACACACAAACACACCTGTAGCCTCCGGCCCGGACAGGATGTGTACTGTACAGGTTGCCACGGCGGCGCCATCTTTCTTCCTCTTCCTCTCGTTGTGTGTTTATTTCAATCTCTTTCTCCATTTCTCTGAATCCTTTTCAGAAATGTCAGAGGTCAGGAAAGGTCAACTTGGCATGTGGATTTGATCACAAATGCGATGGGATTTATTCCTCTTGATTTCTGACATTTTCTGATTCCCTTTTTTGACCAATGAAATGCGCTCTTCATATTGAGTCAGGCTTGCTCCACACACACACACACACAGCTGCGGGTCATTCCGATAAAGGCGTCTGCCAACAAACCCAGCGCACACTGGCGCGCGGGGGTCAGACTGGGTGAACTGGGCCTCACACCATTCACAGGAAACAACGGGAAGACCAGACTCTGAGTTCATGGACGAGATGTTGCAAAAGGCCGCTGGGATGTTCACGGACACACCAACCGAGGCTCATTAAACCTTTGGCGACCCCGCGTCTGGGCCACAGCTATTGTGCGCTTTCCACCGGAGGTCCCTGAAGCTGGCGTTTACCTCACCTGAACCCCACACAGACGCACAACAACAAACAAAGATCTCATTCAAACTGCTGCTGGTTTTTGCTCTGACAGGAGAAGCTCAGGTCAGCTGGAGGTTGAGAAATATTCAAATGAGAAAGCGCGGTCACCTGATCAATCAGGTCCACAGGTGGGTGCTCTCTCGCTCTCTCTGGAGAAAGAAGGTTTGGAGCAGATCTGGACTTTATTGGCGCTCCTGAGAGTGGGAAGTGATTTTCCCGACGTGCCGTGCTGAAGCGTCCTGTGACCTTTGACCCTTGCGGAGCTCAGTGTGGTCGCACAGCTGCTACACATCAAATCCACCAACCGCCATTGTTCATCCCTCAAACCTCCGTCCTCAGGTCGGTCCCAGACTTCACTGTCACGCTCCAAAGGCATTGTGGGTAATAAAACTGCACTGGTCCCTCAAGCTTTTGTGTCTGCATGAGCTTCAGCTGGGTGTGTGTGTGTGTCTGGGTGTGTTTTGTTAAGTTGACGATGTTTAGATGAGTGTGTGTTGTCTGAAGTGCTGCCACAGGCGGACGGGCGTGTTCTGTTTACAATGCACCCTGGGAAATTAGGGGCGTGATGCGCCTTAAAACTCTGTGTGTGTGTGTGTGTGTGCGTGCGTGCAGCCAAGTCTCAGCAGCTGTGTGTGGACAGAGATGTGTCAGCGGGTGTGGACGGACGGATGAGAGAATGCCTCCATGTTTTTTCTCTCTTTCTTCTTTTGTTTGTTGTCGTTCACTGTGGACATGTTGTCCGTCACCACACACATGTGGACACGGAGGACACGTGGACGTTTGTGACCTTCTCAGCTGTGACCGGACACGTCTGTTCTGTTCTTTTGTTGCGTTTCTCTACACCAACATAGAAAACAGCGTCATCTGCAAACAGAGACAAGGTTCAGTGTGTGAACCTGAATACACACACACAGGCTGCTTGGTGGCGTCTCATTGGCTGAGAGTGACGACAGGTGTTGTTCTGGCTCATAAATCAACTGTGTCCTCTAATTGGCTGCGTGGTTACCTGAGGGGCTCCCTGATTGGTCAGTAATAAATCACTACCGTCAACAGCCCCCACCCCCCCCCCCACCCCCCCCCTGTTCTTTTGTTGCGTTTCTCTACACCAACATAGAAAACAGCGTCATCTGCAAACAGAGACAAGGTTCAGTGTGTGAACCTGAATACACACACACAGGCTGCTTGGTGGCGTCTCATTGGCTGAGAGTGACGACAGGTGTTGTTCTGGCTCATAAATCAACTGTGTCCTCTAATTGGCTGCGTGGTTACCTGAGGGGCTCCCTGATTGGTCAGTAATAAATCACTACCGTCAACAGCCCCCCCCCCCCCCCCCACACACACACACACAGGTGTGTGGGAGCGAAGGAGCGATGTGGACAGGTGTCCCCTCAGAGACGCCCGCCCTGTGCTCCACTTCCTGTCATCACACAACACTTCCCCCTCATTGGTTCCCTCTGGACAGACGGGACACTTGCTGTGGTGGAGCCTAGAGAGAAAATGGCCGCCGCAGTTCAGCAGCAACTCCAGGTGTGTGTGTTTCTGAGTTCCGATGCGTTTCCCAGACCCTGAACACACCAACAGGTCGACCACAGAAACGGTGACTCAGCTCCCCCAGTGGACCAATACAAACACACGCACACGCACTCATTCAGAACCATTTTTTCTCAGGGCTTTTAAAGGAACAGTCCAACATTTATCGTCCTTTTCTCCGTCCTCCGTCTCTAATGGACGGAATCATTTCACCTGCGAGACTGACAATGTCCACATGTGAGGAGATAAAGCTCCGACACACGAGCTGTAAATATGAGTGGCTTACATATCTCTCTCTCTCTCTTTCTGAAGTGGAAACCATCTGTTAGTGTTCAGCTGAAGATGGATTGGACATCACAGAGCGGGACTCTGGCAGTCAGCGTCTTTCTTCTGTTTATAATAATAGTGTCTCTCTGAGGACAGCGACTCTCTCTCCCCACCCGTCCCTCGTCTGTCCCGCCCAGACAAACAGCAGCTATTCCAATTGACTGTTCAAAGGTCAAAGGTCACCCACTGCTCCTCCAGCTCCTGCCTGCTTATTTTTGCCAGTGTCGACACTGAGCGGCTAACGCGCCTCGGCGCTCTCCCACATTTCGGCGTTTTCTTTCCATCGTCCTGCAGCAAAAAAACGGAGCTGGAAACGTTCCCACCAGGAAGCAACAAAATAAAGCTCCGCAGAGACCCTCGCAGTGTGCGTGCGATACTGGGGTCAGGCGGGACGGTTCGCCTCGCTTGCCCCGCCTGCAACACCAGAGGAAATCCTAGAAGTGAAAATGAGAGCAGTCTGATGACATCACAGCAGCAGGTCAGCCGAAGCCCGATCGGAGAGGAAGATGTTGGAAGACGAGGCAGAGACCCCGCAGAGGGACCACCTCAGGCGCAATGTGGTCTAGACACACGACGTACCAGGGATCAGCACACACACACTGTCCGTACCTGTTGTGATACCTCCACAGGTAACAGCTGGTCTCCAACACGTCTTACACGTCAACAGGATTCCCCTCAGGAACAAGCTCGGACCATGATGCATCTGGAGAGGAGCTGTGTGAGGTCAGAGGTCAACCAGCGGCTGAGGTCCCTCCGCTACCATGGAAACGTGTTTGATGCTGATGGACGGAGGAAAAAAGAGCAGCCCCACCACCCTTCAGCTGACCTCTGACCTCTGGGTGCATGTACACTTACTTTCTTCCTCTTACTTTGGCAGAGTGATTCAGAGTTACTCATGGCTCGCCCGTGTGTGTGTGTGCGTGATGCGTGGGCATGTCGATCAGCGTGTGTGAGATGAACAGGTCACTCTACTCAGACGGAGAAGCTCGAGACGGTGGTTGGCAGACCGACCTCAGATCCATCGCACACGTCTAGACAGACCATCTGACCGGTGCCCATGAATAGTGCGCACACACACGCAGAACATGCGGTCCGGGCAAATCACCCGAGAACCATATCGGAGATGAAAACTAGGATCCGAGAAAGTGGATCAGACACCTGCTGTGTGTGTTTTGCAGCTGAGGTCCACGTGGAGGTTTATTCATTCTGCGTGAGAGTGCCGACCAGTTATGAATCATAGATTTTAAGGGGCAATCTGGCTACATTTATTCATGGGCTGCACTTTACTCCATTTTGCCTTCCAGTCCATTTCCACTTTTTGACCATAAAGACGCCGGATGAGCTTCTGTGTCCTGGCTCTAAGCATAATATTCATCTGTCCCAATGATCATACCTGTCCTCACCTCCTCTCTCTCTCTCTGGCTCAGATTGGTTGAGTTTATGACGCAGACGCCCTCTTTCAGCTCCGAAAGGGAGTTCCAGGTGTTTTTGCGGAAGGTTTTCTCAGCGCCTCTGTTGTTGTCGAGCTGTCGGCGGTTTGGATTTATGGTGGGAAACCCCCCTCCCCCTGCCCCCCACACACACTCCGTTTTTCACTGTCTTTCTCCTTTTCCATGTCTTCGGTGCAGAGTCGTAAAACATCTGCCCAACACACACACGCTCTCTCGGGGGGTTGTGGGGTCAAGGTTCTCTTTGTGGGATATCCAGGTGATATTTACGGTCCTCAGCTGTCCTGCTGCGGAGGGAAACCTCTGTGACTGTAACATCAGCAGGCCCCTGACCTCTGACCTCTGACCCGAGCAGGTGCGGATGAGCGGCGGTGCTACGGTCCATTCCATAGGTTTATTTACTTGTGGGACCGTATTGAATCATGCGGTTCCTTCATATTTTTCGTATTCCTGGCGATGCTCAGACATCGCACACGCACTGAACGGCGTCAGGCTGACAGGGTTAAAAAAAAGAAGCTGGAGGAGAACGAGTTCAGTGGATGAAAAAAAAAAAAAGAATGAATGAGCGGAGAGAGAGACGGTGGACATGAACTCTGTGACACAGACTGAAAAAGACTCGCTGCTCAGGGAGGCTCATTACAGAAGCCTGTTTGACGTCACGCTTCGTGGGTGTGTGTGTGTGTGTGTGTGGGGCGCGCACACACACAGTCATCTCAAGATGATGTCAATCAACACAATAATACCCGACTTCCTGTCTCATTACCCTGGCAATAACTTTCCATGGCAATTTCCTCCCTTTCATGTGATGAAACATCTTCTTCCTCTTCATCTTCATCACCTGGTCATACACAACGTGACTCATCAGCACCGCGGTACAGAGAGTGAAGAACTGTGATTGGCCCAGAGGTGACAGCAGCTTCCATGAGCACAGAGTGTGCGCCGCGATCCTCACACACACACACACTCAGGTGACTGAGTTCGTTTAAGCCGCAGGCGTGAACGCGCTTGAGAGATTTCCCACCAAACGTCAGTCAGACATGAAAAGTTTCATTGATCTTTGGATATTGATGAGTCAATAACTGATACTGATCAGACCTGGACAAACATCCATCCGCACACGCCACGGCATCGTACAACACGTTGCTGAGAGGGATTTTCCCTCCCTTTTCTTTGTTTCCTTCTTCCTGTCGTGCTCACTCGCACCTTTCCCAAAACCCATCACAGTTGCCATGGTTACGCCTGGCGTCCACACTCCAACAAAGACTGAAGGAAACGGTTTGTTTTGGGGAGGTGTGTTAACAGGACTGTGATTGACAGGTGTCCCCGCCAATCGCAGTCCACCATACGTGTCTTCACTGTAGGACCTGAAAAAGAGGCGTGACAGACATGTGGCCGTGTGTGTGTGTGTGTGTGTCGGGCCTGTCAGCAGCAGGATGATGGATGAGACGAGTGCGTTTCTTCTTCTCCTCGTCAGACTGTAATCTTTGTGTTGTGTTGTGTGGACGCTGGTCGGAGGACAGACAGCTGTTTCTCCTTCGTCTTTATCTTCTGTTTCAGATCAGCTTCGACTCTTGAAACCTTCTGGTGGGTCCAGGAACACGTCAGGAACATGTTACGTGTCCTGAAGGACTCCCGGGGCCTCCCGGAGGAGCAGGGAGACGTCCCGAAGGAGTCCCGGGACACTCTGACCGAAGGCTACATTTCTCTGACCTTGGTCTTTTCCTCCGGCCCTCCGTCTCTGACCTTCGTGGTCTCCGCTCTTGGAGAGTGGAACTCTCCTGCAGCATAGTCCTAATGATGCCTTTAAAGTCTTTGTTGAGGTGTAGTTAGTTTGACAACTGTTGTATACCGGCTCGAATCATTCAAACAAACAGATGGAATCAGACTCACTGAGGTGTGCCACTCTAGAAATATACAACACACACGCATTGAGGTCAGGCAGTCCGTCCTGTTGAGTCTTGAGTGTCGCTGTGGAGGACAGAAGAGGCCAGGAGGATATCACGGTTTCAGACCTTGACAGCAGAGACTTGTGCGTCATCTCATGTCATTCCTCAAAGCCTGCTGCTGCGTTTAGCTCGGTGAAAAGGAGTTTTCGTGGTTTTATATTTTGGGGTTCAGACTGGTGACACGGCGGCACAGCACACGCAAGCACCACCGTGGGAGAAGGAGGTCAGGTACAGATATGGGGAGGAAAGCCTGGCTGGGCAGATGATTTAAGGAGCAGGGGGAGGAGATGAGTTTCAGTTAGGGAGTAAAAGCTGTAAATATAAAGCTGTGACGGCAGGACCGGGCCTGGGACTGTCCCACACACACACATCCAGCAGCTACCAGCAGGACGCTGATATACGTTTCATACGAGGTCTCGTGTGCAGCTCTACGCTGGGTTCGGTTGTCTCCTTGCATTTCCAAAGCTGAAGAATGTAGACGGACGGAGAGGACGTTTCCTCCAGGACGTTTCCTCCAGGACGTTTCCTCCAGGACGTTTCCTGGAATGAAATCTGCATCTCTGAGGGAAAACCGCCTTCATGGCAATAACGGTGACGTCTCATTCAGTCAATGAAGTCTGGAATCAACGCTTCGTCAGAATATTGACTGCATTTATTTAGGTTTTCAACCCCCGTTTACAAGTGGCCTTGGCATTAATACATACAAATGATGATGATGATTATTATGATCCGTAATCATCTCCAATAATCTGAAGTTTAAATACCAGTGAGACTAATCAACGTCAACTCGTCAGAGTGTGCGCGTGAGTGAGTGACGTGATTACGTCATCAGCTCCGCGCTTTGAATTCAGCCTTCGGCAGCAGGTGAGCTGCTTACGTCAGCATCAGCGCAGGACGGACCGTGAGCTAGCGCTAGGCTAACGGTGTTAGCCGACGTTAGCCGCTGGCTTGCCGACACAGCTGTGCTGTGTCGCTGAGCCACTTGGAATTGAACCGCTAACTCGCGCCAGGCTCCTTTAGTCCCGCCCTGCCCTGACGTCATGGAACCAGGTACTCCCACACTCCTTCTCTTGTTTTCTACTGAACTCGGTTGAATGTTTTCGCTCACACAACAAACACAACACACCATGACTGTGAAGGAAAATGAGTTGGGACACTTTCAAGTAATGACTCATTTCAATCTTCGTACAGAGCGCCTATATGGACTTTGACTGCCATACCTTTCCACACAGTTGCTATGGTAACTGCAATGGCTTTCTCGAGCCGTGTGTGTGTGTGTGTGTGTGTGTGTGTGTGTGTGTGGCGTCATGGCGCAGAGATGGAGAGGAGCTGCACATCTCCACCAATGAGCTCGCTCCATTGATCACATGTTCCAGATATTGAGTCACGTGGCGATACACATGTCCTTATTGCGATGGCTCAGTTTCACGTCTCAAGCTGCGGTGGAGGTCACTTCCTGTTCGCTGTGGGCGCCACGCTGAGGCAATGGAGTTTGACTCCTCTGCTAAACGTCCATGTCTGTCATATGTTGTCGGGAGTTCTGCGGCGTTCAATTACCCAGCATGCTTTGCTCTGTGGCCTCACTACATTGAAACTCACTTGCTGGAACGTGAGGCTGGCGGTTTATTTCCCACGATACCCGGCTTCATCTCGTCCCCGATCGCACATCTAACTACACGTCCGATCGTAAAAAGCGAAAGGTCCAGAGGAGGGGAAGAAAGGAAAACCAATCGATCCAGTTATTGATTTACTGATCCCTGATGTAAGTGGAGCTCGACGTCGGGGCCGCTCCAAATGTTCTCCACCTTCTCCGTTTAATCAATCCCATTCGGCCAGTCGCTGGGAACTGTTCCGTCGAATCAGACAAATGACTTTCTGATCAATGAAAACATATTGAGCCAGCGTGCGCCTCAGATGAAAGGACGGTGGCTGGGCGCAGGCGGAGCTAGCGGTCCCTCATTAGGTGTCGTTGAAGGGATGAAACCCTTGGGCCGCAGCTGGTTTCCCTTCTTTCAATCCTCCAATCCATGCCCTTCACTTACTCTTCGTGGATTTACACCTTCCATTCTTCTACTTGAGGCGTCCGATGGCTTTTAGCTGCGCGCTGGCCCTGTGGAACTCCGTGGGTTGGACATGATGATTTTAAATAAATGGCATATTATTGGAATATATTAACTCTAGTGTTTGGCCGAGGGCTAAAGGGGGAGACGCCCCCGCTGGGGTCTGCCCTCGTACCCATTAACGCCACAATGGAACATTACTATTACGTTGAAATCTTGTCTGAAGCGCGGCGCTAGAAGCCATAAGAAAACAGAGTCCATAAAGACACTGTAGTCCAATTTTAGAGTTCAAACTACAGCGAAAGTCCTGAATTCAGGCCTGGAGCCAAACAGATGTTAGCAATCACACTGCTCGCTATAAACTCCACTCTATTATGTCTGGGGCAAAATATTAAAAAACCTTGTTATATATAAAGACTCTATGATAACCTGAAATTGAAATCTACGCTTTTAATCATTTTGTGTTTTCTTGCGTCACGCTGTCTCTTTTACCTCTGCCGTAGGTCTTGCCCACGGAAACATCTGTCACCATGGTGACCGTAATCTCCGTATTCAACGTTAGGCATCACCATTAATGATCATCCCGGACAGGAACGTTTCGCGGCACGAAACGCAGATCTCCCAGAAATGGTACGCAGCCCTGATGTGAGTGATCGTGGGTCATTTCATACCGAGTTTGAGTGTGCCACGTCCTCGCATGACATCAGACGCGTTCATGACAGGACCCAGTGTGCCCCAACAACCGCAGCGCACAACCTCAACCGCACACACACGCACTTTCTCCTCCCCCTCATCCTTAAAATAAGTGTGTTTTTGCCCTTGGCAAGTGCACAGCCTCTCTCCATTACATCATCAATGCAAATCACACACACACACGGCGTTGTGCTGCTGTTTGTCGGGGTTTCCTGGGTCGTCCTGGTAGTTGAAGCCACATCACACGGTGCAGTGAGTTTTGAGGAGCCGGTAGTTGGAGTCTGACAGCTGGGAGTCATTAGAGGCCTGCAGAGAGCTTCACATGGAGCTAATCTGGAGCTAGCCAGGTTCCATCAAAGCTTCTTCCTAACTTCATCTACTTCACAAAAAATGGATCCATATTCAACAGTCTGGTGTTTTCATGCACCGGTCAATTTCCAGATTCCAAAGATCCCTTCATACCCGTTTTATTGGATTTTTTGTCACCTATGGTTCATATTTTAAAGGCCCTCTCTCGGAAATCTCCACATCGGTATCATTCTCTCCACTCGACCGTTTTATTTCAAATTTGCTGCATTTTTGTTTTCCGCTGTAGAAAACGTTTTGAGACGAGAAAGAAAGCGGCAATGACCCATTTCCTTTGTGTACATCCTTGGAACTTTAATGGTGAAGCATAAAACAAACAAAGATACTGTTAAATAAATTAGATTAGAAAAAAATGCCACGAGCACATTTGATTTGTACAACAAAGCAATGCAACAAACTGGATTCTTGTTTTCCGTATATACAGAATAAAAAATAGACTTTTTATTCTTTGTCCGCTTTGTTCAGTGTCATTTTTTTTTGTCTTTTGTAAAAATTATTATTTTTTTTTTTCATTGCTTCTTGAAGCTTTTTTTTCTGCACTGACAGTTTGTTTTTGATGACATGGGATGGACAAAAGGTCTAGAAGGAGAGGGTGCGCTCTGAAAACGACAAAAATAAAATGAGACACAAAACATCAACATGGGACCCATTCTCCAAAACTTTGGGTGAACAAGTCGATAATACTGACACAAACACACGCGACACTCTCGAAATCGGGATCTGTGATCATTAGAAAGGAAAGAGTAAAGCATTGTGGGTAATTGAGTTCTCAGAGTGCGGGGTGACAATGTCAAGAGTAAAAACATCACAACTTAAAGAAACACTGAGGAATTGGAAACAAAAACTATAAAGCGCGAATAAAAAAAGTGACCTCACGTTTTTACAAACTTTAGAACATCAGTAACTTCAGTGAATTGTTTTCCCACCAAATGATTCTTAATCAAGATTTTTTTTTGCCTTTTTACTTTGAATATAAGTCGAACTCTCTCTCTCCCCCCCAAAAAACGAATGTACAACCTCGACTCTTTGGTGTTCTACAGCAAACTAAAAATGGGAACTGAAGGTTTTCTCCAGAACAAAAACCTTCACACTCTGCCCCCCTTATCTGGTGGATCATGGCAAATCATGCCGTCTCTGGTCGTAAACATTTAGATACAAAAGTATTTATTTCATCACTTCAACACTTCATCACTTTTCAAATGTCTTTTTTTTCTGATATTTATAGTTGACAATGAAAACAAACCTTGGACTCAGTTCAGAGAAGCGGTTTGGGTCCAAGTAGTTTTGATGTAAAGTTATTTGAACTCGACCATTTTTAAGGGTGTCTGGTGTTAGATCTTGCTTTATTGACCAAAGTATATGAATTGATCTATCATGAAAACCAACCAATGACATTCTTTGTTCACTTCCTGTAAACATGAAGGGATGAACTGTGTGTGTGTGTGTGTGTGTGTGTGTGTGTGTGTGTGTGTGTTCCAGTGCTGGGAGTCTGTTAGCCATTAGCTAGCTGTCACTGACTATTTGAGGGGGTTAATCCCAAAAGAGTCGTCAGCCAAATTTTCTCTCTAAATTCTTCTCTTCATTTGAGTAGAAGTCCTCTTAGCGTCTGATTGGACAGACGGGACCTGGTCATCTCCAGTTACTTAGGTTCATTTGCATTCTGGCTATTATTCAGCAGATGAATACAGAATTTTGTTAAAAAAGGATTTACCCAATCAGAAAACTCCACATCTGCAGTTCTCCTAATGGCCACTAGCCGGCAGAAAACATCTACTCTACCGAAGCGAACGTAAACGCCTACAGTGTATGTCTATATAAAAAGACAAAACACAAGGTTTAGCATTGAAGATCTAGCGTCAGTGTTGGTGGAGACCTTGAGACAATGATTTATATCAATCTGGTTTTTGCTGCGATTCCAACAAAGTTTCGGAGCTTTTCAGTTGAGCTGATTTGAACATTTAGCAGTGAAAAAGCTTCCCAGTGAATTTCGTCCAACCTTGTTCCATTTTTTTGGGACTCGATATAATCTCTCATTTAGTCGACGACTGCGAGGCCAAACGCAATTAATAGAAAGTGATGCTCACATTAGAATCTACATTTTTATTTCGGGCAGTTTGGAGAGTGTTGGGTCGTAAAATGTACATGTTAACAATTGAAAATATATTAAAACCACTTATTCCTCCCTGCTAACTGATCTGGCATCAGCCTCAGCTCTCGAAAAAATGAGGTGACAGTGAGCCAGAATCCAGAGACTCTGAGTCCAATGAATGACGACCTGTGAACATCGGCTGACTAATGGTGAGGATGAAACGTGTGAACTGGAGTCCCCCGTGAACAGGAAGCTCCGCTCTCTACTTCCTGTGTGGAGCTGAACACCAGTGGCGCTATAGTGCAAAACATGAAAACGTTTGAACGTTTCTTCAAAAAAAAACAGACGTAACAACACGGCCAAAATATTATTAACAATAATATTATTCATATATTTACCCACAATAATCATCATAACATCAACATGGTCGCCATGGTAACGTCAAGAAGTGTTTGGTTCCAGCAGCCGGGCCAACTTGTTTCTTTCAAGTATCTCTCATCGCACAAACATACGCACAGATTTTCACTCTGGAATGGAAACACACACACACACACACACATACACACACAAATGGATACTTCCAAAAAAAAGAATACAAAAGAGTCTTCTTTCTTCAAAACATAGACGGAAAACAGAAGCCAGTCCGAGTAAAATACAATAAGTTCGTAATACGTGAAACAAGTTGCATAGTTTGAGATTTGTGTAGTTCTTCAGGCACCTCGTCTCTCCGCGGTCGGACTGGTCGAGTGCTGTGCCGCATAATTAAACCTCACTCCCTCCGTTTGTAACAAAAATATATTAGATATTCTTTTTTTTTTTTTTTTTCCATCTTTTTCTTCTTTTTTTTTTTTCTGAAAGTGCCATCGGGACTCTGAGCTCTGCCGAGTCCGGAGAAGAGTCTTTATCCCAGAGAGTGTCTCTCTCCCTGGCCTCAGAGTTCCTCCTCCTCCTCTCCGGTCCAGTTCCGGTTCCGGTGTTTACGAGCAGCCGCACTCCTCCACGATCATGTTCTGGATGTCCTTCTTGATGATCTTCTGCTCCTCGTTGTAGTAGAGCATGGACATGGCCCGTAGTCTGGTGGGCACGCAGCACGACCTCAGGTTCTGGAAGGGGCTGTGGCCCCTCATGCGGTAGTGGCTGATGACGGTGGAGTGGAAGGACAGCGTGGACCCCGTGATGCTCGCCACGTGGGACGGGCACTCGCCCTCGCAGTAGTTGGCGTGGTAACCGGACGGCGCGATGATCCAGTCGTTCCAGCCGATGTCTTTGAAGTTGACGTAGAACTGTCGTTTGCAGCACACGCGAACCTTCCCGTCGCACTCCAGGCCTCGCTTCGTGCGGCGCCGCGAGTCGCCGCCGTCCCCCTGACGCACCACCGCCATGAGGAAGGGCCGGTGGGACTGCTCCCGCTGGTTGGGCCGCAGCGCCGCGTCCGAGCCGCCGGAAACCAGGACGATGGTGGCACCGGCGTCGGCGCAGAGCGGACAAGAAACCCTCAGGCTGAGCGCCGTGCCGGCGGCGCCCTGCAGCTGCGCCTGCACGGCGGCCGACACGGGGAAAGTGTGCCAGCCGCTGCGACGCGTGTCCACCGTCTTCTCCGCCAGGAGGAGGTCGTCCTGCGGCGGGGACGGGCGTCCGTCGGGGAGGCGCCGCTGCTGGAAGAGACGGATGGCCACTTTGGCTCGGCTGCGGTTGGTCTTGGCCAAACGGAGGAAGAGCCAAACGTTGGCCTGCTCCACCAGGGAGAGGTCGCCTCCTTCTTTGGAGAGCAGGAAGTTCACCACGCCCTGAGACTCACCTGAGAGACAGAGACACAACACACCGTTACACAAACTCAGCATGTTTAGAGAAACCTTCCCTCTGATTGGCTGCCGGGAACCGCGGTTGGTGAACCGGTTGGCTGAATCTGGTTTAAAACATGAAGGAGCCTTCAAACGGAGTCTGTCATCATGTGGGTGTGCGGAGCCACATCTGAGCCTCCACTCCTCTCTCTACATATAGAAATATAAATATATATATATACACACAGAGAGGACACATTCATCATTATGTTAGCATCACTATGACCTCACACTCGGGATGGTCTCTTCCTGCTGACTGGGAGGTTCTGGAGTTAGAGCGGATAATGGTTCCCAGTTCACGGAGGCTGTTTTATATGGAAGCGAAATGTTCCTCCTGCGAGAGCTGCTGGCTGCTGACGGAGCGGATAGTTAGGAAGCGGAATATTGTTCCTGGGAGTTTTTCGGAGCCAGGTCTGGTTCCACTCACTGCTTGGTTCTAGCCCCTCACATTTACCAAAGGTTCTTTTAGCACGTCGAAAATCCCACTAATGGGTGACTTCATGGGTTCACGTATCCATAGAAAGAGAGACTCTCAATCCGTCTCTCGTTTTACTGGACACACACACACACACACACACACACACATCTCCAGACCTGTATTTTACATTTCCACAACCTCCGGGCAGTGAACTAATCACCAGCTGGACGACGCAATTACTGTCCACCGCGGTTACATAAGCGCTTTGCATCACCTTTTCCTCTCTCTCTCTCCCTCTTCGTACAGAACATAAAAGTCACAATTTGGGAGTTTATGAATGTCATGCGATGCTCTATTGAACAGTGTGAATGGTTGGCTTGCGTGTGTGTCTGTGTGTGTGGGCGGCCGGCACTGTAGCGAGTCCATGAACGCCATTAAAGTGGCGATTGTCTCACTTTCATCATCACGGACGTTTCAGAGAGTTAAAAATAAAGTTGTTTCTTCTCCAAGTGACCACGTCCCTTTGGTCACTGATGTTTTTTTGTCTTCTGACACCCTGAGGACCTGAGGACAATAGTAGACGGCGGCGGACAATCAACCTCCTGTCTGGACTTTGGTCCGTCCATGGAAATAGGCAGAGAACGGTCTAAAGTCAGTCACGTGAGCAGCTCGCTGTTGTCACCTGAAAAATCTCTGCCAAGGTCACAGCGCAAGCCAGACGGAATCTTTGAGTCACGGAGATTTATAGCAGACCGGATTTATGAGACGTCAAGAACATCAGGACCAGACTGTGAGCTCTGGACCTGTCACCAGCTACATCATCAGCTCTTTCCTCTTTGGCATCCGTCTGAGAACAGCTACAGGACATGATGAAGAGGATCTGAAACGGTGTCTCCAACCATCAAACATCTGTCAATCACAACTCGACATTCACCCTCACTCGCCAGTCATTGACCACACAATCGCCACACAACATGTGTTTATCATCGCTCTGAGGGGTTAGCTTGTGTGTTCCTCCTGGAATCAGTTCCAATCGATCAATAAGTGAGGAGGAAAAGGGTTTAACGAAACCTCGGTATCCCATAATGCACCGGGGGACACCTGTTCACCATGTGTTCAACTCCAGCTCAGCTTAGATTTTTTTTTTTCGCCATCGGAGGAGGCGGGGCCTGAACCGTTGGATGAGTGAACGCACCCTGACGCGAAGGAGCGTGCGTTTGTTTTTGCGTTGCTCGGAGTTAAATCTTCTGCGAAGAGTCTCACAGACGCCTTCTAACAGTGGGACACATCAGCGGACCGGGACCGGGTTCGGGACTGGAGTCCCGTTCTAGCTGAGTCTGAGTTAACGAGGTGGGAGGAGCCATCGATACTCAGTGTGGCTCAAGCCCTGAAGACACAGTGTCCACCCTGTCCTCTGTCTCCTTAGTTTACATAAGGAGGTGCCGACCCCGCCCCTAACACACACACACACACTGTTTAAAGCTCAGTGTGTGAAGGTTTGAAGCTCTGGTTGTTTAAACAGGACATTTCAAGGACTCTCAAATTTGGTGCAAACTTAAAGGGTTGTCATAAAAGCAGATGTGAGCCAGAGGTTTCTCTCCAGGAAAATAAGTTCAGAGTTTCCGGGAGGTCGTCACTCTGTGTGTGTGTGTGTGTGTGTGTGTGTGTGTGTGTGTGGATTGATCCTGATCATTTGAGACAAACCCTGGTCCTCCTCTTTATTAAAGATGGTGAAGGTGTCCAGTCCTCCGCCAGGCTGCTCCAGATCCCCAGAGTGACCCTGCTCCGCCTTATTGGCAGCACACGTGTGTCAGTAAACGCGCGCACACACACACTGAGCAGAAACCAATTGTGAGACACAGGAGGGCTGAACACACTCTCATCACAACACACATCTAAAAACACGGAACGAAATTCCGCCGCTCAAGTTTGGACTTCTGGGCGGATCAAAGTCGGGATGGAAAATAAAAAGAGGGCGTCGGCTTGTGGGGGCGGTGAGGCCACGCCCACAAGATGAGGTTTATTGGTGGAAAAGGGATGATTCCGTTGTTCTCGGTCAAGCGGCAACAGGAAGTAGATCGGCTCCACTCTTTCCGTTCCGTTTTCAGAACTCGTCCACCAAGCCACATTTCTCTCTCTCTCTCTGTCTCTCTCTGTCCAGCGGGGACAATAAAGTTTTGAGCTAAATTGAAGTGGAAGTGCCAGCAGCTCCTGACTCTGGTTCCCAGGCCACTTTCTTTATAATGAGAGGACAGATAAAGGGTCCCTTCCGACACGGGACGTCCCAGACACACGCTAACACGCCGGCGACACGTCCCGTCACACACGTGTCCACCGAGGGTGACAGAAGCTGCACGTGAACTGGCATGAAACCAGTTCCGTGAACCAACAGCCACAGAAACCGTGAGCCCTTCTCTCCCAGTACAACCGGGGAGTGACGCCGGCTTCCTGTCCCCCCCGCATTGGTCCCCGTCTGTCCTGCTTGTACGCCCAAGGGACAAACATTTGTGTTGGACATATATATGAACGGACACAGGTTTGTGTGCGATGTGGTGAGTTAACGAAGGGGGACGATTAAAGGAAAAAAGAGCAGATTCATTTTTGAAAAGAAGGAAACTCTTTGAGACTCGTTTCAGATTTGTCGCAGTGTTTGTGGCATGTGTGTGCCTGTGTGTGTGTGTGCGCCTGTGTGCGTGTGTGTGTGCCTGTGTGTGTGTGTGCGCCTGTGTGCGTGTGTGTCTGCCTATGTGTGTGTGTGTGCGCCTGTGTGCGTGTGTGTGCGTGTGTGTCTGCCTATGTGTGTGTGTGTGTGTGCGCCTGTGTGCTTGTGTGTGTCTGCCTATGTGTGTGTGTGTGCGCCTGTGTGTGTCTGCCTATGTGTGGGTGTGTGCGCCTGTGTGCGTGCGTGTGTCTGCCTATGTGTGTGTGTCTGCCTATGTGTGTGTGTGTGCGCCTGTGTGTGTGTGTGTGTCTGCCTATGTGTGTGTGTGTGCGCCTGTGTGTGTGTGTGTGCATGTGTGTGTGTGTGTGCGCCTGTGTGTGTGTGTGTGTGCGCCTGTGTGTGTGCGCCTGTGTGTGTGTGTGTCTGCCTGTGTGTGTGTGTGTGCGCCTGTGTGCGTGTGTGTCTGCCTATGTGTGTGTGTGTGTGCGCCTGTGCGTGCGTGTGCGCGCCTGTGTGCGTGCTGAAGCTGTTGAAGGAACATGTCACCCAGAGCCACAGTGTGACTCAAATGTTTGAATGGTTTTTGGAGACAATGGAGGACGTCCTGTGTGTTTGTGTCTCTGGCGTTTGTGTGCGCAGACACAATCTGTACTTGTTTACTATGGAGTGATTCATCTCCCCAGACACGGAGAATCTTTGGCGGCTGGTGGCACATCAAAGCAGCCAAACCACGACGACTCGAAGCACCCCAAACCAGCAGCGTCACCGCAGCGCGGACCCACTGTAAACACGCTATAAACATGCTATAAACACGGCAAGCGTCACACCCAGAGACCCAACCTACGGATTCAAGAAGGAAAGGTGCTAATTGTGGTTTATTTTCAGACGACGTCTCGTCCCCTTTGTGTTGGCGCTCGGTTGTCGGGGGTCAGTGAACCGGACCCCCGGGCTGCCGGTTTGAATCCGCAGACGGATCCAACAAAGAGCGGTTTATTCTGGAAGGGTAGATCGAGGTTAGAACCGGAGAGAGAGGCGGATGAAAGTGCACCCTGGAATGTCGCTAATGATGTGTTCAATTAAGTTCAATTAGCCTAATTGTCCTCTGTGTGTGTGGTGGACAGACGGAGATTGTGCTAAACGGAGGTCGACGCTCGGTCCCCGCCAAGAATCCAGCCGTCCCTCCGCTCCCTGTCGCCCAAAATAATTACTGCGCTCCCTGAACGCATCGCTTGTTCCTAACAAAGCTCGGCACCACCGGCTGGGCGCAAAGTATTCTCATCGTAGATAACAACGAGGTTCCATATTGTTTTAAACGCATAAGGGGTTCTACGGCACATGAAAGACTTCGAGGAGCTGCAGCATCCTGCGGCTGCCAAAATACTTCTTCTGGTGTCCAACAAGGACACAACACGGGACCTCTTCTGCCCCCCGGAGGACTAACTGGCTGTTAGCTCCTCCAATCCCAGTCCCCATCTGGTCCACACTCGCTCCACTTCCGGTCCCAGCCAGTCCACATCCAGTCCACACTCAGTCCAGTCTCAGATGGTGTGTGGTGGTGGCTTGTGTTGTGGAGGTTCATGAGCTGATTGTGTTGTGTATTCAGGTTGTGATGCTGTGGTTGTGTTCATGTTAATTCATCTATAGTGCGCCTGTGTCCCTCTGACCCTCGGAGGGTTCAGGGCTGAGGGCTATAAAAAGAAAAGTGGATTCTATCCACTGCTCCAGATCCAGGGCAGGACCACCATGACATCACGGCCCCGCCCACTCAGTCCACCTGACAAATACTCAAGTCACAGCTCCTCCTGGTGTATACGCAAAAAATATCAAAACAATCTCACCGCAGTCCACTGCTCTCAACACCAAACACAGAGTGTGTGTGAGAGCTCACATAGACCTGGATTTGCAGGTGTTTAGAACATGTGGACGAGGTCCCTCTCTCTCTCTCGCTTTACCACTCACACACACAAATCTGCTCTGACTTTAAGTAGATAATGAGGTATTCTTCGGAAACAACAGGAGGCCATGACAGAGGTTTGTGTTACGGGTTCGGCCCAGTGTGTGACTTAAGCAGGTTGACACTTTTGTCCCACCGTAGTCGCCGAGACCCTCAGGGGATGTACCCTCGCAGCCGTAGACGCACACACACGCAGTGTATCGGTTTGCACTCACCAGCCTCGGCGAAGGTGATGATCTCCGTGGTCTCCTGTGCGTCCCCGGCGTCTCCCGCCTGATCTGCCGCCAGCGCCGCTCCTCCCCCCCGGCCCCCCCGCCCTCGAGCCTCCTCCCCCCCCTCGATCTGCACGCTGCCGTCCTCCGCCACGCGCCCCACGTGGAGCTTGCGCAGGGCGTTGAGCAGTGCGGCGCGCGGCACGGGTCGGGTGATGTTGGGCCGGGCCTGGAGGTGCAGCATGTTGAGGATGTGCCTCTTCACGGCCTCCACCACGTCCTGCTGCGCCTCCTCCTCCTCCTCCTCCCGCTCGCCCTCGTTCCTCCTCATCCTGGCCAGGGCGCAGGAGGGGCAGTGGGAGCCGGAGGCGTCCGGCAGCGTCTGATGAGTGCGCGGGCTGAGGGCGGGCGAGGACGCGCCGCAGCTCTGCACCAGGACCAGGACCAGGATCCAGCTGAGCAGAGGCAGGACGGACATGCTGCCGTCCGATTGGCCGCTGAGGAGCGCAGGCAGAAAAAAAAGTTCCAGAGAGTCCGAGTCCTGGATCCTGGCGCTCGTTGGCGGTGAAGTTGGTCTCAGAGTCCACCTGAGAAACGGAGGGAAGAAGAAAAAAAAAGGAGCGAGAGAGAAAATGAGTAATCCTGATCTTAGTGTCAGGGACAGATGGCCGGAGGCGTCAGGACAGAGAGAAGAGAGAGAACAACAAGGAGGAGGAGGAGGAGGAGAAAACTCAGACGTGATGAACGGAGGATGAAAAAGCAGAGAAAGAAAAACTCTGGAGGATCCGTGTTCCCGGTCTGTGTGTGTTGGACTAAGTTATCCCAGACCAAGGGAGTTCCTCTCTCTCTCTCTCTCTCTCTCTCTCTCTGTGGTGAATCGTTCTCTCGCTCACCAGTTGAATGGTTTTACCGGAGTGGGCTGGACTCTCTCTCTCCTGCTCTCTCGTCCTTCTTTCCCTCCCTCTGCTCCTCTCTCTCTTTCTCTCTCGCCCTGGCAGCCTCCTACCGTAATTATACCCCGTCCTCCCTCCTCCCTCCATCCCTCTCTCTCTCTTCCACTCCAGTCTCCTCCCATCTCGCTCTGACTCAGAGCACTTCCAACTTTTACCTCCACCCTCCTTCTCTCTCTCTCTCTCTCTCTCTTTCTTTCTCTGTTCCTCCCTCTGTTAATGGAGTAAGGCTGGCCCCCCCCCCCCCTGGAAATGAGCTACGTCTTGGAGGACTTTGTCTGTCCATCACTGCCCTCTGTTCATCCTGACGTCCTGAGGTGATGACATCATGAGTGTCACCAAATAAAAGACGATTTGGGGTTGAGTCCACAGAGTCATCAACCGCTGTCTCAACATTTGTATTTTTGGACCCCACTCCGCCGCTCGTCCTGCTCCAGACTCCGCCCCTTTGTTTCCCATCAGCCCCCTCACCCCTCCTGCCTGCGTTGGTCTTATTGAGAAATTCTTCTCGGGAAAGTTTGGAGAACTCACGTCCGGTTATTCATTCAAGGTTGGTGGAGGATGAAGGTCCTGATGGGAATCTGAGGGTTCTCAACTGATGGTTCAGCTGGACCTCAGAAGGCTCCAGACCAAGAGGTTTCAGACCGTAGAGGAAGCAGACGTCTGGGATTCACCCGGGTCTGTGATGACATCGTGGCGGCTCATGTCTGTGTGCGTGTGATGTCACACACGTCGTGCGTTTGACTCGTCTGCTGCGGGAGTTCCTCGAACTCACTGAGTCACCCTTTCTGAAGTTGCCCAGTCGGCTGCCCCGAAATCAGAACCTGACCCTCTTCATCTCCGTGTAGACGAGCACACGCGTGTGCTTCGGAAAGTCAGATCATGTGGAAAGCATGGACTGTGGGAGGGTGGATCGAACGCGCCTCAACACGTGTGTGGGTGTGTTTGTTTTCCTGCCCTGTGATTGGCTCCTGTTGTTACGCGCACAGATGAAGTCTTTATTGATCTGGTGACGCGTTCAGCGGATTGCAGATTGAACTGCTCCATCTAGTGGACGTCAGCTGTCATGTCCGAGTGACCTGAGGCTACCTCCGCACACCTGTCCCTCCTTCCGTTCTCCTCCTCTCTCTGAAGGTCACTCCTCCCTCCCCCTCTCTCCTCATTGATTGTTGTGTAGCTCTGGACATCTGTCTGAACCTCTGGAGGTGTGTGTGTGTGTGTGTGGGCGGGGGACATTTGAAGGTGAAGGTCTCATCCCCTCCAGGTTCACCTCGGCACAGTGTTGGTACGAGGTGTTTGGAGCCAGGGGAGGAATGCAAAGGTGTGTGCTGAACTTCCTGTTTAAGAAAAGACAAAGAGTTGTCCAGACAGTGACGTGTCTGCATTCCATTCCACGCACACGCACGGGGGATTTCGGGGACTTCTCTCCACATGTTGTCTTTGGCGCGTGCCTTTCTGTGCGGAGGGACGGACAGGTGAGCCGCGTCCACTTTCTGCCTTTTTAAGGGAATATCATCCTCTGGCTTCTCCGGACTTCTGGGAGTCTCTCCGCTCTGACTCATCCGCTGTGTGAAGTATAATAAGCAAAGAGCAGCTGAGGCTCCTCAGGATAAACATCTCCGCAGAACACGTCATAAATGAATGGGAATAAAAAGCGGGCTGGGAAATGGGCGGCGGCCTGGAGGACACGCCCCCTTTCCAAACCGACCAAAGCTTCTCTGGAAAGACATCAGCTGTTCTGCTCTTTGTTTGGACGTCTCCGGCCCACAAAACTTTCCCGTCTCCTCCATCATCAGCTGAGTCACAGTCTGGACGGCCTCCTCAGAACGTGACTGCGCAGGATGGTCATGAGCTCCGTCGCCATCGTCATCCTCTTCATCATCACCCAGCACTTCTCAGAAAGTTTGAGCCACCTACATTTAGTCCAAACATGAGGCGCCGGGAAAGGTGGCCGCCGTTCCCGACCCCGGGAGGCCGTTGCCATGGTCCCCCACGTGGAAATGATCATTGTTATTCATGCCATCCAACGTTATTCATCACGCATCGTTAATGAGATGGTCAGAGTCGTTCTTCACACTTTATGGGAAACTTTCCATCTCTCTCTCTCTCTGGGGGTCTGATGGCATCGATCGCCCGTCCTCACTTGTCCCATCTGACGCTCTTTCATTCTTTTTTCATTTGTCCTTTCATTGACCAAGTTTAGTCATTGTTGTGTTGCGTTGCGTGCCCTGGCTTAACACACACGCACACCTCAGCGATGCCAACGATCTGTAGGCACCGCACCAACACGCACACGCACGCGGATCCGTGTTTTTATGGAGATTCTCATCAGAGAATTTAGTCAGCGTGGACTCATGGTCGATGTCTGGGTGTGTGGACGTTGTCATGTGTGTGTTTTCCGCCCGGCAACAGCCGTCTTTGACCAGGAGAGTTTAGTTCCTTCGCGCTTTCGGCTCCCAGATCACGATTCTGTCGGGAGCTGGCGTTCGCGGAGTCATACGTGTGCTGTGTCGGCGTGTGCGTGCAGCACACGTGTCGGCGCCGACAGCTGTTGGTATACGAGTCCCGAGGCCGGGCTTTGTGGTTCCTGTGGAATCGTGTGATGTTGTGCTGCTCCCACTCTCAGACGTGTTTTGGAAAGTAGCAGTAATTCAGGAAAGTGATGACAGGGTGTGTGCGTGTGATGGATTTGATTGAATTGATGTGAGTTGTTTAACTTTGGGGGTTAATGAAGAGGCCGTTTACTTCACGCTGTACAAACAGGAAGTGCTTGTGCGTGACAGGATATAGAAACCTGAGATTGTGTTTGTGTCTGGGATTTTGCTGCCTGGCACAAACTGTCTTTGTTCGAAAACCGCGTTTGTGTTTTCTGTTTAATTTATGGAGCTATTTATAGCCAGACACTTCAGAGCGGAATCCAGCAAAACTGGCCAAACGCAGATCCTCGGGATCTGGTCCTGTAAGACTTTCATTTTCCCGCCTCAGATGTCATTTGAGAAGAGTTTATGCAATATTATGTATTTTTGATCCGTGCGCGTCTCCTGCTTAATTCTGGTTTATTTTATCACCTGACAATAAGATCGTCAGCAGGTATTTCACCCACAATGCACCTTTCGTGAATGTGTTATTTGGCCTTAGGGCCAAACGAAAGTGGTAAAGAGCTTTATGCTGCTTGTTGCTATAGTAACTAAAGACAAGAGTCTCTGCGATATGGATCTGGATGAAATTCACCGATTATTTCGCAAATTTCCCCTTGTGGCACAAGAAAGGAATGTCTTCTCTTATTGTCATTATGGTGGAACCTCTGTGGACACTTGGACCATATGTCCTCAGCGTCTCATTGACGCTGGGCGAATGTGTTCCCTTCAAGGACGCGGTGTGTGGAAGGTGTGCCTGCGCCTCTTCTGGCCCTTTCATGCTTTTCTTTGATGACTTTGTTCAGATCCGACGCGACACCATGGATCACACCTTTACCCACGTGTGCGAGGTCCTAGACTTTCCCTCCTCCTCCTTTTGGGTCATCTTAAGCATAAATGCAGTTTTGGGGCTGATGGGTAATGCGGGTATTCGTGCGCAGCCGGACTCCATCAAAGGAACCTCTGAGTTATCTGTGGTTTGTGTTCATGTGTCACTTTGTGCGTGAGAGGGGTTTTATGGTCAGCGTGTGTGTCTGATGACAGTGTCGACTCTTTGAAGCGTCATGATCACACACGGCGTAACACACACACACACACACACCTGGACTTACATCAGTGTGTGACCACAACAAGGTTGCAGTCACTTTCTTTACCGACTCAGCACAGATCAAACACACACTGTACATCTGATGCTTTGATGACTCCACACACACACCACAGAGGATAACACTGCCAACACAGTTCTGACATCACTTCCTGTCTTTAAGGCCAGCGTCTCTCCTCACACACACACACACACACACCCAGTGTGACGTGAACAGATTTCAAGTTAAGAGTTGAAAACATTTTGTTTCCACACACACGTGCCTGACATGGATCGTCGGTGGGCGGAGCTTCTCCTGGTCGGACCAATCACAGACCAGGGGTAAAACATCTCATTATAGGAGTTACTACGTGTGTACGAGTGTGTGTGTGTGTGTTTTTCCAACACCTGTAAAATCTTCCAGCAGTGATTAGTCAGCACCGAACGCCCAGTAAGCTGCTTGTCCTGGCCCAGTGTGTGTGTGTGTGTGTGTGTGTGGCAGACCTACAGGACGTGATTCAGCAGATACTTGTTTGAGGTGGGCTGCTTCACCACAACACACACCCATTACTAATGCTGCGCGAGACCAGCACACACACACACACACACCTGGGCAAACTTAATAAGGCAGCGTTTTCAACTCACACACACACACAGCATTTGTACAGGACAATAACACACTTGTGTGTGTGTCTGTGTGTAGCGCAGGACCCCCGGAGAGTGAGGTAGTGTCACATACAGTTGAACCAGTATCGGCCTGTGACTTTTTCCCACCATGCACCACGGCGTCTGGCTAGGCTGTTTGGAACCCACCTGTTGCTCGCCGGTACGCGAAAGTAGTGAGACGCGAGGACACGGGTCACGCGTGTCCTCGCGCCTCCTCCGTCTCCGCCAGCTTTCGCAGCCATGCATAATGGACGCACGGATGAATTTAAAGGCGCTGCCATTAGAGCCGCGATGCATAATGTAGACGGAGACGCGCTTGGGACGTCCTGCTCTAATGTGTTCCGAGAGCTGGCGCTTGACCTGCCGATGAAAGCTTCTCTGGTCACACACACACACACGCGTGTGGGTCCGGCCGCTCCACACGCTAACACGACCTTCAGGTGCACACAAAACATGTTGAGAGAAATCAGGTCAGGGCCTTCCCAAATGGAAAACCCGCGCTCCCAGAAAAGATGGACGCTCCACATCGCACATCCACCACAGAGTCTGGTTCTTCACCAGTTCATCTGAGTTCAGGGTGGAGCCTCCCCCTCCTCCTCCTCCTCCTCCTCCTCCTCCCCCTCCTCCTCCTCCCCCTCCTCCTCCTCCTCCTCCACAGGCGCTCTGTATGTAGGTCGACCCGCCGTGTTCAATGTAAATGTCCCTCATGCAGAGCAGAGACGTCCTCCCCCTCCCTCTCCTCCTCCTCCTCCTCCTCCTCCTCCACAGGCGCTCTGTATGTAGGTCGACCCGCCGTGTTCAATGTAAATGTCCCTCATGCAGAGCAGAGACGTTCACTGAATGGCAAGTGTGCGTGTCCTGGTGCGACCCCGACGTGCCGGGGTTTCATGAGGAGGTGGGCGGGGCCAGGTGAGGGGCCCCTGAGTGACAGCTCATCAGAAAGACTCAAGAGCAGGACGAGGATCTTCGACCCGGAGCTGCTGGAACGTGGACTCCTCTTTGAATCCCAATCAGCTCCTCCTCCTCCTCCTCCCCCTCCTACACCTCCTCTTCCTCCTCCCCATCCTCCTCCTCCTCCTCCTCCCCATCCTCCTCCTCCCCCTCCTCTTCCTCCCCGTCCTCCTCCTCATCCTACTCCCCCTCCTACGCCTCCTCCTCCTCCTCCTCCTCCCCCTCCTACACCTCCTTGTCTCCCTCCTCTTCGACCTGAGACGACCCGCACCCGGTTTTGGTTTTGGTGAAACTTTGTGCGCAAATCAAGGACAGTAGAAATAAACCCGTGAAGAAGAATCGTCCACCTGACGCCCCTCAGGTCGGAGGACCCTCCCACTTCCTGTTCCTGTGATGACATCACTCTCCTGTTTATTTCCAAGTTTCTCCTCCTGGCAAACAAAGGAGAGCATCATCCAGTCTGGAACTTCACCTCTGAGGAGCAGGGAAAGTTTTCACTGAGGTCAGGAGGTCACGGGGCCTCTGGAGGACGTCGATCCACAACAACAACCACCGGTGACGGAGCGCGTGCGCGCTCTCACCCTGTGAACTCTTCTCTAATTAAACCCCGGTGATTGCGCCTTTAAATGTCATGTGAGGACGAGGCTGCGATATCACCTTCCTCCTCCCTCTTCAATCTCAACGAGTCCCCAGGTGACTTCTGGGTAAATTTACATCCCGCCGCCGCCGCGCTGTGAATGTAAATGTGGAGCTGATTGCAGCCGGTGGGACGAGGAGGAAAACAGCGGCGTGTCCTCAGCGGGGTCGCAGATCACCTTCTTTTATTCCACTTCGCTTCTATTTATTATTCCCAAATACCAGCCCTAAAAAATGCCAGTTTCAGACCATGACCTAAAGCAGTAATCCCAAACCACTGTATTTATGAGGAACTGCGAGCAAATGTAGCCTGATATGGTGATACTGATCTGTTTGCTCCTACGCCTCCTCCTCCCCCCTTCCTCTTCAGTCTTTCACCTCCTCCTCCTCCTCCCCCCTCTTCCTTTTCATTCTTTCACCTTATTCCCAAATACCAGCCCTAAAAAATGCCAGTTTCAGACCATGACCTAAAGCAGTAATCCCAAACCACTGTATTTATGAGGAACTGTGAGCAAATGTAGCCTGATATGGTGATACTGATCTGTTTTCTCCTACGCCTCCTCCTCCCCCCTTCCTCTTCATTCTTTCACCTCCTCCTCCTCCTCCCCCTCTTCCTTTTCATTATTTCACCTCCTCCTCCTCCTCCTCCCCCTCTTCCTTTTCATTCTTTCACCTCCTCCTCCTCCTCCTCCTCCCCCTCCT
>JAFBJU010000865.1:69367-93140 GCA_016785305.1 Colistium nudipinnis
CCTACTCCCCCCCCCCCTCCTCCCCCTCCCCCCCCTTCCGCCCCTCCCCCTCCCCTCCCCTCCCCCCCCCCCTCTTCTTCCTCCTCCTCCTCCTCATGAAGCATTAACTGTGTGCGTAGCTTGACATCTGTTTTGTCCTCGGCCGGTTATCAACAATTGACTGGGAAACAAAGAGGAAGATTTCCCCCTGCACTCCCACTCTTCACCTCCTCTTCATTTCCTCCTCCCATCTTTTGCCCCCCACCACCACTTCCTCTCCTTTAAATCTTTTCTTTCTCTCCTCCTCCCCTGCTCACGAGATGACAAAAGATGGAAGAAGACAAAAAGAGCAGCTCCCTCCTTTCTTTCAGCGCCTGCTCCTCCTCTAAATCACAGTCCACCTGCAGGAAACGCTTTATCACCTCGGGAGGAGGAGGAGGAGGAGGAGGAGGGGGGAGGCGCAGCCAAACACAGAGATGGCTTTAGTGCTCTCCTACTCACCCAGGTTAGAACGTGATCATCTTAAACAGACTTTCAGTTTCTCATCCATCTTCCGCCATCCCTCCTTCATTTTCTCTCTCCCTCTCCTCACGGTCACCTGACCAGGGTCTCCCAGAGGTTCAGCGCAACCTCCAGGAGGTTCTGACTCCCGCAGCTCCTCCGCCAACACCAGATACTCAGGAACCGAAGCAGGATCCACAATTGTGGCCCCGGGCTTCAAACGGAGTCGAAGCCCAGGCTGAAGGCTTTGAACATCTCCCCTGAACACTGGCCTACATACACCCTGAACTCCTCCTGAACCGTGCATCCAGCTTCTGGTTTCATCTCCAGATGCACCCGCTGCCGCAGAGAGACGCATCTTCATCATCTTCATCCTGCGTCCAACCTGACTTCATTTGCTCTTTGCGTTGAGCCCCATTTATTATTTACGACGGACATCCCGGCGGAGGCCCAAAGCTTCCTCCGGGACCAGCGACCGGTGGATCTGTTCATTGGTATCGATCAGCTGAGAGGTGGAGAAATAATGCGCTTTTTTTCAGTGTGATTTGCTAGGCCTGCAGTTTCCTGAGTGTTTTTTTTCTTTTGATTTGTTTCCCAAATGTTTGCGTCATGAGAGATTTTCTCTGTTAATGCGCTTTTATAAATCCAGGACTCTCGTGGGACGTCCTGGTGTGGGACTGTGGAAATAATGTTCTGGTGTGTCTCTCTGGCTTTTTTTTGGGTGTAACTGTAGATCGGCCGAGGAGAAATTTCCCCTCAAACTGTCAAGGAGCCAATCACAGGAGCTCCCTGAAGGGACCAATCATCAATCAGACGCCGTGACATCGGGGCGAGAGAGAGAGGGGTGAGAGTTTCCTCCCTTCACCAGATCCAGGAAATGTTCCGTTCCAAAATCAATCACGTTTGGGGAATTAAAAGGAACCTTTCCAGGAAACTTCTGGAAGCGACAATGCGGAACAGATGATCAGGAGAAGAACGTTCACAGAGGAGAAAGAGACGGACAGAAAATGGAGAAAGAAGGAGACGTGGACTGAGGAGAACAAACGGACAGAAGGAGATTAAAAGTGCTCAAAGAAAGAGAAGAAGAAGGACACTGGTCTTTGTCCTCCATCAGCTACTGGTCGTCAGGAGACACGCCGGCCTCCGGAGCTCAATACTTGTCCAGACGTTAGCCTTGGAGCACAGGGAGCAGGTGGGGTTAGGGTTGCTCCCTGTGGTCCATCTCTGTGGAGGCGCTTTGTGTCAGATGAATGACTTCTCAACATTGGACCTCGAATGAGAACGTCGGAGGCCTGAGAAAACAGAAGCAGAAGAAGAACAGGAACAGGAGGAAGGAAGAGGAGGAGTCTTGGGAAGGAACCACGCTGATAGTCTGACAGAGTCATTATTCCCCAGACCCTAATCTCATTAACGTGACAATTCAGGACTATAATCCAGCAATACACGAAACTCTCACTTCTCCTCTTTGACAAACCTTTATTTTCCTGTTTAGTCTCATTTCGGCCACAGGAACCTCACAGAGGAACTTCAGTCAATGTCACTGACTTCAAACCTTATCATTATTCACGTTGTGTAAGGAGAGTCTGATCTAAGGGAGTCCTGCAGACCTGGTCCAGCTCAGGACGTCCCGCTCAGGTCACAGTGACCAGACAGCTTTGCATGCATCCATCGTCCCAGACTGGTCCTCCTCCTCCTCAAGACCTCTGGGCCGTGACCAACGTGTCAGCGGACGCACTCGGACGCCACATTACCCAGAATGCTTTGGGCCAGGTTCCCGTCCTGCTCGGATTTATGGCCGAGTGCCGCCCCCTGGTGGACGAGCTGTCACACTACACCCCGACTGCTGAGACACGGTTGCTTGAACTTGAATATATAATGAATTTGTGCATGATGCGTTTCTTCCAGTTGATGAAATCAAAGACAACATCCCCCTGTACCATCACAAACTGCTTTTATTGATCAGGATCAGTGTTTTTGAGGCACTTAAACCAGCGACTGAGACCCTAACCATCGGTTTCCTTCATGTGCTCACAGCGAAAACATCAGGGTGGCTGAGGGTCTGCCGTGACGCCGCCGTTGTTAGCATGTTGATCTGCAGGCGAGTCCTGCAGGTCTAATCCAAGACTCCCACTATCAGTTAGTATGATAAGAAGTGAACGTGCAGACTCCGCCCCCTCACAGCTTGGCCTTGGCCTGGAAGAAGCTCATGATGGCGTTGGCGCACTCGTCGGAGGTCCAGCGCTCCCTCAGACGCTCCACCTCCGCATCGTTCACCGCATGGAGCTGCTGCTTGTCCACCGAGCGGATCAGCTGCTTGGACAGAGCCAGGGACTGGCAGAGGACAGGTCGGTGAGTGAGTGAGTGAGTGAGCGAGCGAGTGAGCGAGTGAGCGAGTGTGTTTACGTTGGGAGGCAGCTTGGCGTAGCGCTTCAGTCTGGTCCAGACCTCGGACTGGAAGCTGCCGTCAGGGAACACCTCAGTGACCAGGCCGAGGTCACAGGCCTGACCCGCAGACAGCTTCTTATTGAACAGCAGCATCTCACTGGCCTGGAGAGAGAGAGAGTCAGGTGTGTGTGTGGGTGGGTGTGTGTGTGAGAGTGTGTGCGTGTGCGTACCTTGGCCGATCCCATGATCTTGGGGAAGACGTAGGACGAGCAGCCCTCAGGACTCTGTCCCAGCTGACTGAACGGAGTGTGGAACGTGGCCTGAGACAGTGTGTGTGTGAGAGAGGACAGACGTCAGTTTACCTGTCCTCGTGGGGACCTCGTGGCTGAGGTCAGAGAATGAGCCTTCACCTACCCTCTCTGTGGCGTAGACCAGGTCGAAGAGTCCCAACACTGTGACCGAGACCCCTACAGCCGGACCGTTCACTACGGCAACCAGCGGCTTGGGGAAGTTGATGTATGCCTTCACGTACTTCCTGTAGAGATCAAGGACCAACAAAGAAGACACGGGAGGAGGTTAACAGATCAATCAAACGAATGAAAATCGATGGGAGGGAACTCCACGTCGTGTTTGATCAGCCAATCAATGAGTGCGGACCTGAGAAGCTCCGCCCCCTGTTTGGCCATTTCCTCCACGTTCATGTCTTTGAGCTGGAAGTTGTTCAGGTCGTTGCCGCTGCAGTAAAAGTCTCCGGCACCTGCAGAGAAGATCGGATGCACATCACATGAGTGTGTGTGTGTGTGTGTGTGTGTGTGTGTGTGCGCGCGTGTGTGTGCGTGCGTGCACACCCACGTGTGTGCGAGTTTACCAGTAAAAACAGTGATGACTGAATCGTCTTGCGCGGCTTCATCCAGAGCTGCAATGATCTCATTGTACATCTTTAGGAAGAGGAGAAATGAGTATGATCAAATCCAGCCTCCCAGAATGCAATGTTTCTGGCGGCAGAAACATTTCTTCAAGAGTGAGCCGACTCCACCTCACCTCAGTGGTGATGGCGTTCTTCCTCGCCGGACGATTCAGTTTTATGATGGTGATGTCATCCTCCCTGGTGACCAACAGCGTCTTGTATGTCGCCGCACTCCCAGCAGGCATTGCAGCCTCCCGGGCGGAGCTCGGACCTCCTGCCTTGACCAGGGAGCCAATCAGGTCGCAGTACTGCTGCCTGGCTTCTTCCTGAGAGACGGTAGATGTTTAACACTTCCTGGTCCCGTCGTCAGAGTACCTCAGGGTCTCACCTGTGAGGTGGAGCCCAGGGAGCTCCAGGCCTCCCACTTGGCCTTGTTGACAAAGTCCAGCATGCCCGGTCTGGGCGTGTTGCAGGGTCCCTGAGTGGCCTGAGGGAGATCCCGGTTAGTGTGTCTCCAGACTTAGGGTGAACATGTCGGTGTCTCACCTGTTTGAACAGAGCGTAGATCTGCAGCTTCACCTGGTTCCCCGGATCCACCTGCAGCGTGGACAGGTTGTTCTTGGCCTGCTCAAACTGCTCCACCGTTGCACCTGCATGTGACATCACAGCTCATCACCTGTGACATCACAGATCAACACCTGTGGACGCTGGTCTGACCGATCACTCACCCATTCTGGGAGACGCCGTGGTGTGGAACTTAACACTGGACACAGTGGACAAGGAGAACAAGCTGTTGAAGTGCACACACACACACACACACGCGCACACACACGCGCACACACACACACACACACACACACACACACACACACACACACACACACACACACACACACACTGATCAATACACTGAAATCACTCATCAATAAGTCTTCAAATGTCTCAGTCCACACATAATTGTTTTACTTCCTTGAATATAACCTTTGACATTTAACAGCAAATGCTCACAACAAAGGAAAGGAAGGAAGGAGACCCTGGTACTCTGGTATTGGCAGGAAGTGGAGCAAAGGTCAACACACAGCTTTAGATCAGCTGGAGGACAATACTGTCTCTCTCTCTCTCCGTTAGCTCCTAGGCTAACATGCTAACTCAGCTCACCTCCTGAACGTGGACCTCCAGGGAGCGTAGCAGCGCAGGGCGGAGGCCATGGACCCGGAACAGGAGCTCTGTGCTCCGGGAGGACAAAACGCGAGGACACACTGAGGACAGCTAGCTTAGCTGCGGCGGAGCTGAGAGTTGGTCCCGCCCACAGTCTACTCCTGCTCTCCCATTGGCTACACTAGGTGCCGGGTGTTCATCGTTCAAACCAATAGGAGCTCGCGCTTCAAGACGCAGGCCTGCGCTTTGTGCGCCCCAGCGGCCAATGGGCGTAGAGCTGACAGGAAACGGTTGCGACACGCGCGCACACGCAATGCATGAAAAATATATGACGCATAACCAAAAAAACGGAAAGTGACGGATCCGATCCTCAAACGTAAAATATCAAAAATGATTTGATGGCATTATTGATCAGTTTATCTCAATTAAATGAAACTGACCACGACAACACAAATTCATCAACTGATCATTATTCTATATTGACACAAAATAATTGAATTACTCTTTTTAGGATTTTTGTCATGAAAGTGTCTGCTCTGTGATTGTTGAGTACTAATACTGTGGTACAGTGAGTACATTGAAGTTTTGTTAAAGTCCTGGCTTGTGAAGCTGAATAATAATGAAAAAGACATTTATTTGTGTCACAGTGTCCCATAGAAACGGGGTATGTGCAATATCACTGACCCTGCAAAGCTATTGACCCACTCCCGCAGGCACGCACACACACACACACACACACGCAGAATCAGCAGACGCATCGGGATGAAGGGAATCCGTCGACGCAGCACAAGCCTTTCGATGCTGGTCTTTTGTCCTCAGGACCAGGACCTGGCCCCTCGCTCGCCCCCCTGCAGTATAAATTGAGGTGTCCAACTTTTTCTCTGTTACTCTGTGCGTGTGGTTGTTGCTCAGGTTGGACGACATCCAGTGGACTAACAATGTCGCAGTACTCTGGAAAGGTGAGTGAGGACAACGTTCCAACTGGACTCAACTGCGAGAGTTCAGATCCTCACATATTTGATGCTCAGACGGAGGACGAGTCAGAGAAAGACTCCTTTAACCTAGACCATATTTTGATGGAGTATGTCCTTTTCCGTGCGTGTAAATCTTCCCCAGTCACACTTTGTTCTTTTCTTCCTCCAGATCACCTTCTACGAAGGGAAGTGCTTCACCGGCAGGAAGCTGGAGGTCAGAGGGGACTGCGATAACTTCCAGGACCGCGGCTTCATGAACAGGTGACCGAGCTTCATCTTCGTTGGCTTCACATTCTGCTCTGACTTTATTAGGACGGGAGAGATGAGACGTAACTGTACTTTCAGGGTGAACTCCATCCGTGTGGAGAGCGGCGCCTGGATCTGCTTCGACCATCCAGACTTTAAGGGCCAGCAGTACATCCTGGAGCACGGAGAGTACCCGGAATTTCAGAGGTGGAACTCCCACAACGACCACATGGGATCCTGCAAGCCCATCCGCATGGTAAACACCTGGAGTCGCATCAAACGACTCATCTCACCACAGCATTTTGTTTATGCAAATCAAAAAGTGGAAAAGTAGATTTAAGAAAGAAACAAAATAAGACAAAGTCCAAATTGACGATCGGAGAGACTTGACGTAGTTGTTCCTGTTTTAATGTTCAACCCTATGAATCCAAACTTAAAAACCTCAGTAAGCAGCGTGAAACATTGACTCCGTGTCACTTCCTGTCCTCAGCACGGCGAGCACTATCGCATCGAGCTCTTCGAGGGCTGTAACTTCTCAGGACAGTGCGTGGACATCTGCGACGACTGTCCCTTCCTGCAGAGCCGCGGCTTCTCCAAGAACTGCATCAACTCCGTCAAGGTGTACGGAGACGGAGCGTGAGTGTGACCCCTGAACTCGGACTGCTCAAACTCAGCATCCTCCGTCCGTCACTGATGACCCTCTGTGTGTTTTTTTTTCTGCAGCTGGGTGATGTACGAGGAGCCCAACTTCCGCGGGCGCATGTACATCGTGGAGCGTGGAGACTACTGCAGCCACAACGAGTGGCAGGCCCAGAACCCCAACATCCAGTCCATCCGCAGGGTCGCCAACTACTTCTAACCTCCCTTCATGTACTTTCAATAAACCACACTCAAAAAAGACAAACACTTGCTGTGTGTGTGTGTGGTGTGACACTGAATATTTGGACTGATGGTTGTCAACCTGAGGGTGGCGACCCCCATGAGGACACAGATCCTGCATCAGACAGAAAACGGGTATCATTCACAATATTTGTCCCAACCAGGTACTGACACTGACGCGTGATTGGCCACTTTAGTGAAATTTACTTTCTGATAATCTGCTCATGAAGAATTCAAACACATTCAACTCTTCACACAAGTTTAGAGTGACTCAAAGTCGATCAAATGAAAAATCTCTCATTGGAATTCAATTGGAAGATATACCAATAAACAATGCATTTTAAATACAGTATGTTTACCATACTTAAATAATAAAAAATGTTGAGATCAATCCAAAGTTCAAAAGTTAAATGTGTGTGTTTGTGTGTGTTAAATTGAACTTGGGATAAATTAAATGTAGTTTAGTAAACGTGTGTGTTACATTTAAAAAGTGAAACAAACGTGTGTTAAAATGAAACAAAGTTAAATAAACCTGTGTTAAATATTGACAAGTGAATACAAACAAAACCACGCGTGGCTGACAGGAAGTGACCTAGTAGGATTGACTCCGGTTTCCGGTCATTTTCCGGTCGCTTTTATTCCGGGCGTTATCCTGCTGTAACACAACACAGTTCCACACAAAGGGAAACACAACAATATTAACACCGTGTGGTGTGTTGACACGGCGTGTGTTATAGTGTGTGCGAAGCCGTTACTACCCCGCGTCTCAGTTGAACGTGACAATGGTTCGAACAAACGGCGGAAGCTAACCGGTTAGCCGCCGAGCTAACGGAGGCAGGAGGGGGTGTGTCTACCGGAGCAGTTAATGTGAACTCTAAGTGAAGAAGAACCAGAGCTGTGCTGCACCACGCCGGAAACAATGAGCTAACAACTTATTAGCCACTCCTCAATTTTCTCTCTTGGGGTGTCATTCTCCCGCCCTGCCCGAGGGTGGTGCTGTTTAACCTGTTCTGTTGCTTTTAGGGCTGCCTGGAGGGACGTTGAGGTGCCCCCCCCAAACAAGTGTACGACTGTGAGTGGACTGCTGTGTGTAACGGTGTGTGTGTGCTTTTCTTTTTTCCAGCCCAGGAGTGTTCACGGACATCCTCATCACTGATGTGAGATCCTGCAGGTGAGGGGGTTCCAGGCCGGTGGATCTCAGGTACATAACCAAAACACCTGAAGTGTCATCACCGGTGTAAAAAAAACATCCGCGCACAGGATGGACTGGAACAAAGATTTATTCAAAAATAAATATCAGTGTCAACAACATCAAAACAAAGTGTCACAGGCAGAAATTCTCTTTGATCAGGATTAGGACGTATATGTCGATGTGTTCAGTGTCTTGTGTTTTTTAGTTGAAATAAACCTGAATAGAGATCTGAATTTCATTAACAATCGATGGGAAGCCTTAACCATTTCTGAGGGTTTGATTTCAAGGTTTTTCCAGCTGAGTGGAAACGCTGATCATTATTGTTTGTCTTTTCAAGAGTTAACTCACCTCTGTTGCGTGCACGTTAATAAAGACAAATGAACACAGTGATACACATAATACACTTCTCCACCTAATCGTGGAGAAGTCCACAGTGACTGTAAACAACCAGGACGTGGAGCTCAGTGGCTCCACAGCTCAATTCACATTCAACAACAAAGCTAAAATGCTACGCAATAAAAACACATTCACGGACGTTGAGTGAAACTCCTCAGGATCATTTCCTGCCTCAGCTACCAAAACCTGGGGTTGGCTCATTCTGGTCAAGTCACAATTAAAAAAAATGTATAACAACCTGTACAAAAACCACACAATGTTTTGGATTCTAATGACCAAACTTCACCGTAATTAGCATTTATAAGTCATATAGACGTGAATAACAGAGAATGGAAGTTAGCAGACACGTCAGGTCAGTGAAGCGGCAGCTTAAAAAATGTCTTAATGTGCGTAACATTTTTTATTGAATGTGTATATATCTTTATAGACGCTAAATGGGGAAAATGATTGGTTTGTTTTGCTAAATTTTGTCATATCAAGAAATTGAGAAAATGTTTCTATCGCTCTAATGTTTAAAAAATGTCCAAGTTTGCCTTGAAATTGATGAGTGATCTGATCTGCAGAGCCTCCACTTCACCAGCTGGGGGTGCCAATGCGCTTCACCACTCCTCCCACTGTTTTTATCAGTGATAGTTCAAACTAAAATGTAGCATTTCTATTATTAATACAATTCATTTCAGAAAATGTTCCACTCTCATGGAAATGTCCTGATTCTATTCCCATAGTGCATCAGTGTTTAGTATCAACAAACAAACACATGCAAATACTGACAGGTGAAGAAGGAGGACGAGCGTCTCCATAGAGACAGGGTGTGGGTTGGGACATCCTGAATCTAGCGAACAGGAGCGTGCAGGGCGGGACCCAGACCCAAGTACTCCAGGTTCTCTGCCGCAGGCAGGAAGAGGCCGTTGCCTGTACAAGAAGTGGTGGCCTGGGGCAGGAAGTGGGCCTGGTAGTCCGGGTTGTCCAGGCTGGGGAGCGGGTTCAGGTGGGAGTTGAGGTACTCTGGGCTGGGAGGCCCCAAGTCCTCGTGCACGACGGGGAGCGAGGAAGTGCCCCAGCCCAGGCTCAGGTCCTCGTAGTTGGGATTGAGAACCTCAGGCGGCCGGACGCTTTCACTCTGGTTCATGTACTCTGGAAATCCATTCAGTGGAAGAGAATCAGTTCTTTTATGCTTTCGTTCTCGTCTCTTATTTTCTTTCTAGGTTTCTGTAGAAATAAACCTCATTTGTTCCTTTGAACAGAGAGCGTACCGTGGGAGGTGAACTCGCCTTTGTCCATCGCGTTGTGAGTCGGGTCAGCGATGTATCGCATAGCAACACTGTTCACTCTGATTGGCCGACAGTTCTGATGACAAGAGGCAGCGAGATATACAGTCGTTGATCATCACCGATCAACTATATACGGTCACTGTGTGAATGACACAAAGCCAATGTAAATGAAGTGTGCGTACCGTCGCGTTGCAGGGACGGTTGTCGTGGCGACCCTGTCCAGCGTTGGGCTGCAAGTAGTCCTCGGCGTCCATCGTGTCCTCGATGTCGTCGGAGCTCAGCAGGCGAGAGTAGAACCTTCTGTCTGATGGACTGGGGAGGTCACCCTGAGACAGCGTCAGGTTAGTTTAACCACACCCACCTACCCAGGAGGGAGGAGTCTCGTCGAACCTTCACACTCACCTGTACCACCAGGTACCTCGACGGGTCTCTGGCCATTTTGGAGAATTCGGCTATCAGCTCCCTGAACTTGGGACGACTGGACGGCTCGATCATCCAACCTGCCCACACGAAGGAACCAGGTGAGAGTCGGATCTACAGTCGGCCACTTCCTGCCGCCCACTTCTTGTCTCTTACACTTGACCATGATCATGTAGACGTCGATGGTGCACACGGGAGGCTGTGGAAGCCGCTCCCCTCTCTCCAGCACCGAGGAGACCTCGCTGGCCGGGATGCCTTCGTACGGCCGGGAGCCAAAGGTCATGAGCTCCCACACGGTCACGCCTGCAGAGCAGAGGAGCACGCGAATCAGATCTATGCACGTGTCGTCACGATGACAGGCGTTGGTCCCTGTGGGCGGAGTTCAAGACTCCAGCAAGCCTTCTGATTGGAGTGAGGGGGAGTCATGAAACGGGGAGGTGACTCACCGTAGCTCCACACGTCACTCTGATGCGTGTATGTCCACTGGAGGATCGACTCCAACGCCATCCACTTAATGGGAACCTGCAGGGACAGAGGTCAGAGGTCACCGAAGGAACGGCTCCCCTTCCTCGGAGGAAGGAACCCTCACCTTTCCTCCGTCGGCGTGGTACTCCTTCTCGTCGGCCGTCAGCAGCTTGGCGAGGCCAAAGTCCGTGATCTTCACGTGGTTTGGAGATTTGACCAGGACGTTCCTCGCTGCCAGGTCCCGATGGACCAGGTGACGCTCCTCCAGGTAGCTCATCCCCTACATGCACATCTTCGTGACTGATGGAACGCAACTCCCAGTCGACACACAGCTACACATTGTGAGTCCATTTAAAAGGAAAATGCTGCTAAATAATCAATATTATTCTGCTTTGATTGTCTGTGTGTGCCATGTGCTTCATTTCAGATATTCAAGATAGACCCCCGCCACACACACACAGCGTGTGGGAACGCATTAGTTACCCACCCTCACCCCCTAATCCTTATTGTTCACACTTCATCAAACCAAATGGGTGAATTAGAGGATTAATATTAAGTCCTGACCTTGTTGTTCCAGATTTTCCCAGCACTTGAACGTCCTCACGAGACCAACTCCAGATTAAACAGATGAACCCTGGATCAGTGGGAGAGCCGGACTCACCTTGGCGATCTGGACGCACCAGTTGAGCAGCCACTGGGCGCCGACGTGTTCCCCGTGCAGCCGCACGTAGTCCAGCAGGCAACCGCACGGCATCAGTTGCGTCACCAGCTGAGCCGACGACGTCAGGAGGATCCCCAACAGACGACACACGTGAGGGTGGTCCACACTGGCCATGACGTACGCCTCCTACCCACATACCGACAAGATAGATTATGTTTTGATATTCAGTGATGAGTTTTGACTCCGAACATAAAAAGGTTTTCCTCAGATCTCTTCACCATGCGTGAATTGTTTTTGTAATGATTTCATTCTTTTAAGGAAGACTGAGTCTCACCTCCAGGATCTCTTGGTTGGCTTTGGGAGACGTGGCCTCTCGGAGAACTTTGATGGCCACTGGGATCTTCACGTTCTCTCCTTCAGGGATCCACAGTCCCTGGAACACACACGCGCGTGTTATTATTCACTGGTTCGTCGGTAACGTGGCCAAAGTGGGCGGGGCCTAACCTTGAAGACGGTGCCGAAGGCCCCGGAGCCCAGGACCCGGAGCTTCCTGACCTCCGTCTCCTTCAGGATCCTCAGCAGCGCCTGGTTGGGAGCTTCACCGCTGGGCGTCAGCGGCTCCACCAGCTGCAGCGCGTTCAACACCGTCACACAACGTACACACAACGTACACACATCACCGGTGTGAGCGCCCTCACCTCTCGCTCCTGCAGCAGGCGGCGCAGCGTCCTCTTCCTCCTGATCCGTCTCCGTCTCAGCAAGACAAACACCACTAGGGACACGACGACCACGACCAGGAGTCCTCCGACCACGGCCACCGCCAGCGTGGAGTGCGGGTTGACCCTGTGAGGACGCACACACGCACAGAGCCTCACACATGGTCCCATCCTGATATTTGTGTGTTTGTCGGTGGATGAGGGTTTACCCGGTGCAGCCGCGGGGTCCCGGACCTGAACACCTGCAGACACACACACAAACATGAGTCCCGAGTGAGGCCTGTGTGAGTCTGCTGTGCGGTGTGCGGCGGTCTCACCCTGAGCTGCAGTTCTGGTGACAGGCCTGACACCGACCCCCGCTGTCCCGGTACTTCCAGATGAGATTGTCTGCGTCTCCTGGGACGCCGTGAGGGCAGCGGGCCACGCAGTGCGGGCCGTCCTGCACGTGGACGCACTGGGAACACTGGTCCGGACCCTGTCACATCAACTTCTGCTAAAACACCTCGACTGCATCCAAACATGGTTTCAAATGATGGTGTGAGTGTGAGAGGAGCTGACCGGCCCGTGGCAGCTGGGGGTCCCGGACCTCAGGAGACATTCAGGGTGACACTCCACACAGCTGCTGTTCACCTCCACCTCTCTGGGCTCTCTGCAGAGCAGGTCCCATCGTCATCATCGGCATCAACAGAGAAAGACGCGGTTGTTCTAAAGTAGAAACTTTTGAGACGAGGAGGCGAAGGGGACTCACCCCTGCAGCAGGTGACAGGAGGAGACACAGCGCCCCCTGCGCTCAAAGTGACGACAGGACACGCACATGGCGGGCCCGGGGCCCCAGCAGCCCCCCTCGCATTGCGGGTCACAGGTACGGTTCTGCAGCTCTGTGGGACACAGACTCTCTCATTGCTCGGCCGGCTCTGGGCGCAGTGGCCTCGGCCGTCCACTCACCACAGGCGCCGGGGGCGGAGTCCGGCGTGTTGACGGTCTGCTGGCGCGACCTGAAGAGCCGTCTCCACTGGGCCGGCTGCGTGTAGCACAGCTGAGCGTTGCCCCGCAGCATCACCCTCCCAGCGCTCACCTCCTTCAGGGAACGCAGGCCCAGCCAGCGCAGGTGCCCCGCCTTCACCACCACCAGGCTGTAGTCCCTGCACAGGAACAGGAAGTCATCCTCTCACATCGCTAAACCAAGGCTCCTGGTTATAATGCAATACTCACAGACGCCGGGTTCTCCCTCTGATGATCTCCAGGTTCTCAAACACGGACAGGGAGGTGAGGTTCTCCGGCCAGGACTGGATGAGCAGGTAACCTGGAGCACAGGTCATTTCTCTTGGATCCACTTAAACACACACGCACACTGTTTATAATGGAGGTTGACCTTTGACCTACCGGTGATTTCCTTCACTGTCCTGAAGTACTCCAGCTTGGCGGGGTCCATGGGGGGGATGTTATAGTGCGCGTCCCTGGAACAGCCAATCAAAACATTCTAGGGTCACATGAGCTGTCTCACTTTTAAAACTACGATAAAAAAACAGAATCCTTCCTCTGTCCCACAACAGGAAGATCTGTTTTAAACTATGGAAGAGTAGGAGGGCCACAGAAATATTTGATGTAAAAAAGAAAACTCTCTCACCCGGAGAAGGAGGTTTCTATCAGCAGAACGTCGCCGTTGATTTTAGTGCAGTTCCTGAACGACTCGATGTTGGAGGCGTTCACTGCCAACGTGTTGATCAGAGTGCCGACACCCACTCCATCGCAGACTGGAACCATAGAGCAGAGAGGTCAGACTCTCTCTCTCTCTCTCTCTCTCCCTTCCCCCCCTCTCTACCTTTGGGACAGGGTCCGTCACACCTCCTGCACCGTTGGACTCCGTTCTCCTCCACCTCGTAGGTCCCAGCGCTGCAGGTTCGGACACAGGATCCTTCTGTCACCACGTAGTTATCTGCACACAGGAAACCCACCTGATCAATCAATCAAACGTTCTCTGGGAGCGGAGGACACGGTGAACTCACGTGGGCAGGAAGTGACGCAGGTGGAGCCGAAGGTGAACTTGGCGTTGGGGTTGGTGACCACCCGGTGGGTTTTGATATCGTAGATGCTGGGAGGAGAGCAGGTGGATTTGCAGGTTCCGTCGTCGTTGAAATCCCTGCAGGCCTGGAGAAGGTCAGAGGTCAAAGGTCAGAATGTGAGCCGGTGTTTGATCTCGCCCGGACTCACCAGACAGTCGGTGGCTCGAGGCCCGGAGCAGCCGGCTGCGCAGTGCTCGTTACAGCACTCCATGGGTTTAGGTCCCAGACAACGTCTGCTGCACTGTCTGGCGCAGTGCAGCTTGGTGACTGCAGAGAGAGAGAGAGAGAGAGAGAGCGAGCGAGAGAGCAAGAGGTCAGAGGATAGTCACAGGTCCATTGCTCAGTCAGTGTGTGAGTGAAGGCGTTTACATCTCTGACAGTGTTCTGGTCCCGCAGCCCAACACGACCCGTGAACACACCCCGGGTCACACGAGTCACCTGTACACACACACACACACACAAATGGATTTTGGATAAATCCCCCAGCGGAAGTCGATCGTGACCCTCATTAATCCACGTACAGTTACGGGCAAATGTGTCCATCTTGAAAAGCATGCTGGGATTGGAATTAGTGTCGTTGTCCAGGATGTCCCACCACTGGATGGTCTCAATGTTGCACAGTAGGGGATTGTGGGTAATCTTGACTCCTCCTTTCAGGATCTCTGTGTGGAGAAGGAGATGGAGACACGGTCAGGTAGAGACACAGTCTCTGTGTGTTGGGGGGCGTGGTCTGCAGGTGTGGAGGCGGAGCCACTGGAGCTCAGGTGAGGATTTAATCACACACACACAGACAGGAAGTGGTAAACGTGTTTGGACGTTTGTCGAACTAAACCAACACGCTGGTTGGTGGAAATGTACAGACGCTGAACGGGAATATTAATAAAATCCCCGAGTATTAAAATAATTCTGAAATGATGTCATCAGTGAAACCGCAGATCAGGTCTGAGCTGGTACCCATCTGCACTTAATGCGGCACGTGTTGACAGAGGAGCTTTTTAAAGGGCGTGGCCGCTCCTGGTCACCATGGCGAGCGCAGGGGCTGCTGGGAGGTAGTCACCTGTCAGGCGGCTGAGCCGCAGCTGCCTCAGTCCACTGCTGTAGCTGAGCTCTGGAGACGAGATGTTCCTGTGGTAGTTGGACATGACCAGCAGAGCGAAGCGACCCTCGTAGAGGCTCTGGCCTCGGACCAGCCTCAGGTTCTCCAGCGGGACGGTGGACGCCTCGTTGATGGCGATCAGGACGTAACCGCCCACTTCCTGGATGGACTGAAGGAGGAGGTGGAGTCAGAAACAATGCGGTTGAGGAAGTTTTATTTTACTAGATGAACTCAGCTGTTCAACCAGGAATGAAATGAACATCTGGATCAGCTGAGGGACACGCACCTCCAGGAAGGACAGGTCGTGGTGCTCCAGGGTGTACGTCACCTCCAGGTTCTCCAGGACCATGGAGCAGTTGGAGAACATCCTCACCATGTTGTCGTAGTGGTTCTCACGAGTCCCCAGTAGCGTCAGCTGGTTGCTGGTCCCCTGACACACTGACACACCCACACACACACACACAGGTATCAACACTTCACCTCCTGGTCCTCAGGTTTGCCATTCCACAGGGAGCCCAGAGTTCAGCAGGTGAGGGAGTGATGACATCACAACAGTGATCAATTTAGGGGCCCCAACATCGATCAATAGATTCAGGAGAATAAAAGAATCGATCAAATCAAACTAGATGAAATAGTGAGGAGGATTTGGGGGCTTATATTGTCTCTTTCAATAGGATTTCCATCATGTTTCTCCCTGCTCTCTGCCTCGCTCTGATTGGTCGGGCCCTCGTGGAGAGGAGTTCACACACACAATCCTGTTTGTTCAGGAACTGGTCTGATCTGTGTGTTTCTTCAGGGTTTAGCTGCTGAATGGCACAGTGCACATGAAAGGATTGTGTGTGTGTGTGTGTGTGATAAGACACATGTCAGCAGGACACGGCAGGTTTGGGTCTTTACACGTTGACGTGGTATCTCCTGCTGAGTCAGCTGGAGAAAAGTCTCTCTCTCTCTCTTTCTCTGTTTAAAGTTTCTGTCCCTGACCCTGTTGGTCCAGAAAAAAGCAAACCGCCGCCATCGCGTGTCCGCAGATATTTACAGCGGACTCATCGTTAACACAAAAAAGACAAAATCTTATTCTCTGTATAAAGTCTCATTTGCATAATGTTCATTATAACGAGCCGCGAACCCCCGAGGTTCCCAAAAACATGTTTGTGTTGTCTGACTGGAAATGCGTCTTATCTGTTCTGACCTTTATTCAAGGTCTGACACACACACACGAATGTTGTTTGAGCCAAGTTAACATTGATTTGTAGGTTTACAGGTTTAAAGGTTCAGTCTGTGACTTTCAGCCTGAAAGCGTCATTTGAAGCATTATATGAAGTTGTCTGTCCGTGTTGCTTTTGTGTAACGTGTTGTTCACGTCTCGTAGGGCTTCACGTGATGCGGTTCGGAGGCCGTGACAGAGGGTCCACCACTGTGGCGCCATGACAACGAGGCTGAGAGGTGATTACTCACACACACACACATCGCAGTCCCTGCAGCGGGTGGATAAGGTAGCAGCCAATCAGGGCTCAGATGGGAGCAAAGAATGAAAGAGTTTCATAAACCACACAAGATGGAGAGATAACACACACACACCTCTATCGTTGCAACACTGATGTTATCGAGTGTGTGTGTGTGAGTGACAACGTCCTTCGGGGACAGCAGAGATTTGATTGATTGATAGAAATGGATTTATAAACTAGCGTTTGACCTGCGATGACCTCAAACTCATCCGAGTTTTATCAGGAAGTGATTGAAAGTGGACACGCCCCCTTAAGACCATGTGATCTGATGCAGAGACAGACAGTGTCCTGCAGAATGTCCACACAGGAACACAGTGGCCTTGGTTCACACACACACACACACACACAGCGCTGAGGAATGTCTCGGGCAGACGAGACCTTCTCTGTGTGGAACCACGTCTCGTTCAGTGTTTGTGTTTCGGTCCCGTCCCACTTCTCTCAAATCGATGATCATACATCAACAGAAGCTAAATGGAACATCCCCCGAGCCAAAACTCATCAATAAACCTGCAGTGTGCTTTTGTCTGTGCGTGTGTGTGTGTCTGCGCGTGTGTGTGTCTGCGTGTGTGTGACTGCGTGTGTGTGTCTGCGTGTGTGTGTGTCTGCGTGTGTGTGACTGCGTGTGTGTGTCTGCGTGTGTGTGTCTGCGTGTGTGTGTGTGTGTGTGTCTGTGGGTGTGTGTGTGTGTGTGAGTCTTGCCTGCAGCAGTGTGTGCAGGTCAGAGCGAGACTCTGCTTGTCTGTCCCACTGAAGTGGATTGTGTGTGCGCGTGTGTGTGTGTGTGTGTAGACGTTAACTCGCCCAGCAGAGAGAGAGAGCAGGTAGAGTGGGAAGCCTGTTTAATCCTGTTCACAATTTCTCAGCTTCATTATTCACATTCTTCACATTTCAGCGCTGTAAATCTCCCAGAGTGCACTGTGGCGGCAGTCACACCTGCAGCGTACTGTACTGTGTAGTACAGAGTACACACACAGTGCATTCTCACTTCTTTGTAGTTGTTAACAGCCTAAAAGTGAGGGACTCCGTCTGTGTGTTTCCCTAGAAACATGCAAGGAACATACGTGTGCAGGACGCAGAGAAGCCACAGGGTCACGTGACCTCAGCCAGGAGGACGGGAACCACGACCTCCCGCCGAGTCACACTCAACAACCACAGCAACGAGTCTTTCAGTGGGTCCCTCCGACCACACGCCAGGTTTTGTGCGTTTGTCGTCGTTGTCCTCAGCTCGGTATGCTAATACTGTTGCCACGGTTACCACAAAGCTCCGTCGTCTCCCTTTTCAGGAAAAGTCCAACTCTGCCAAACTAACACACACACATTTTCCCATAGTCTTGACACCTCCTCAGGTCCAAGGACCAAAACCTCCTCCAGGGTCTCTTCAAGGTCCCTGAGACCTGCTCCAGGACCACCACAGGTTCCTCTACAGTGCTACAATCCAAACTGTCACAACACATAATCCAACTGTTGTCGGGACAAAGAGAGAGCGGTCAGCTGGTTTCACTTAGAACACACGCACAGACACACACAAACAAACACGCAGTCACACACACACACTGAACAGCTGAGCTCGGCGCTTCGTCCACTTGTTGACTCTCGCTCTTTCTTTCAGGAGACAAAACTCTTTTCTGCGCCTCAGATTTCCCATCATGCTCAGCGACGGAAACGTCCAACAACAGAGTCTTGTCTTCAGTCTGTTTTTTTTGCTGAGTACACTGATGTGGCTGAGAAAATCAAGGTAATTACGACTTCAGCAGCCACACCCTCGACGTCTTTATGTCTCAGCTCATGATAAATAAAAGAAAAAGATATAACTCTCTGCCGTGTGCAGACTGAAGCCATTTATCCCAGAATCGATCAATAGGAACATTTAACGCTGAAGTTATTGATCGTGTCAGATGGATTTTGATGAATTGTTTTCACAAACTGAACCGGTCTTTAGGAATCCGTGATGTCCTGGCGTCTCCATGGCAGGACGCTGGACGTCCTGGAGTTTCACTTCCTGCTTCTCAGACGCTTTTCTTCTTCACGGCCGCTAAATAAGTCTCCCCGAGAGCATTTATTATTTGATATTCGGAACTCTCCGAGACTCTTACCTCTGCGGACGGGACGGGAGCAGCTGCAGCGGCCGATCAGGAGGTGAAGGAGGAGCAGCAGGAGAACAGCACCCCCTTCACCTCCTCCTCTTCTTCCTCTGGAGAAACTCCTCATGTCTGCTCTCCAACGAAAACCCTCAGTCGCTCCTCTCCTCCATGAGTCTCTGAGCCGGTGAGAGCGCACCCCTCCCTCCCTCCCTCCCTCCCTCCCTCCCTCCTTCTCTCTCTCTCACTCTCTCTCTCTCTTACTTGTGAAGGGATTTTGACTCTTTGCCTTTTTAAATCACTTGAATTGTTTAATAATTCATTGTTTTAAATATTACATTTCTTTTGGTGTGTTAAGGTTGCGCATTAGCGTGTTGTTGAGTCATTTGAATAAAACATGTTCCGTGTGTGCACCTGCGAATGAGCAGAGCTCAGAGTTGAATGAATTTGAAAGCAAATCCGTACAAACACGCAGATTTGAATCTTAAAGCCTTTCGTTGATCCTTGTTGTTTATTGATACAAGTAATTCCTTCAAATCAGCTCATGTTCACATGTCAGGAATAATTCTGTTATTAACCTTCGCCACTCTGTCTTTCTGACTAAGAGTCACTGCAGCATTTACGCCTCCATTATTACTGTGTTTTTCTCTTGTTTCGCAGAATCGCTTTGTGAACCAAAAACATGCGCTAATGGATTTCTCGGTGTTTTTGACGCTAACGCAAAGTGACACGAGCCGCCGGGCAGAAACCCCTCGCACGTGTGTCACTGACCTTTGACCTGAGCTCAAAGCCGAACCACAAACAGGAGCAGTCTGAATTGTAGACGGTTTCCTGAATCGTCCACGTCTGACTGCTCCAGTGTCTCAGCATGTCTCCGTCAACAAGTTCAAACCTCTCTCTCACACACACAAACGTTCATGTCATAACTTCTGAAGTGAAGCTAATGACTGAAAACAAATATTATTAACAGACTCAGAAATAAAGTTGAATAGAAGTGAGGAGGAAGCACTTTGTTCTCCAACGAATCACTTCCTGGCAACTTTATTTGAAAAATGTGTAGATTTATGTTCACACATTTTTGGAAGAACACACCTGTCTACATAGCACTCGGAATGTAGGAAGTATGAAATGCCAAAACATAAATGTCCTACTGATTTAAATAAAACTAATTCATTCATGACAGACGGAGCAGAGAGAAAGTTGGAGTCGGTTCGAGGACCAAACTCTGAGGACAAATCAAAGGCAGATAGTGTGTGTGTGTCCTCAAAATACGTCACAACAACACATTTGTATGATTTGATTCCAGCACTTTGTTTATCTCGACTCATTCATGGCATGTAGGTCCACAGGAGCCTCCAACAATGAGACTTGGAGCAAACACAACACGTGTCTGCTCGCACTCGGATCTGCCCAGGGTTCCTGCCGTTCTTTGAATGAACGGGGTTGTGCTGCCCCCTGCTGGCCGAACACGTCACTGCAGGTAATACATCTACGTGTGTGCGTGCCCGCGCGCGCGTGACTGAGTGCTGGGCTTGTTGGAACCGCATTAGCACAGGACAGGCTTGAGTTGGACCGGATGTGGACGGGGACCGTGTCAGTGGGGCTCGCCGGGACACGTCACACGTAGTGGGAGTGGCCTCCCAGAGGTCACGTGCTCCGGGTCTTTGTTGACGTGAATCGGTATCGATAGCTCCGGACAGAAAGACCCGTCCCGGTCTTCCAAGTGTCTCCGTCCGGCTCCCCGCTCCGCCTCGCCCCGCCGCGGACTGGATGCTGCAGGACTCCCGCCGGAGCTGTGGATCTGTTCCCCGCACTCAGAGAGCCATCAGCGGCCGAGGATGGCGGTTCAGTCCGGGCCGTGAGGACCCAGGCCCCGCCGCTCCGCTTTGTTGTCCCGGGCTCCGTGTCTCCGTGACCCTGCTCCTCCTCCCGTTCGTCCCCGGACACCGAGCTCACCATCGGGATCTCAGTCTGTGGTTATTCCGTGTATTTTTTTTCCTCAATCCGAGGAGGAAAATCTCTCTTTGCCTCCTTTAAATCTTTCCAGCCGCCGTATCGGTCTTTGTCTCCGACCCCCCCCCCCCCCCCGGCCCCCCCCCCCCCCCCCCCCCCCCCCCCCGTGTCCCCCCGTCATGGCTCCTCTGCGGTTCTCCTGCCTCCTCCTGCTGATCGTTGTACCCGCCGCCCGGAGCTCGTTCCCCCGCAGCGGAGCGGACTGCGGCCCCGGGAAGGCCGAGTGTCCAGGTGAGACACCCGAACGCATCACGGGGGTCAGAGGTCAGCGCCATCTTTCTTTCTCTCTCATCCCGCAGGCTTGGACACATGGTGTGTCTCTGCTGTCAAGACGACGGGATGAAACGGAGTGCGTGTGTGTGTTAATGACAGGGTGGAGAGCCGGGCGAGGGCACGTGCGGGGTTCCTGTGTGTATGTTCTCATGATGGAGCACATGTGAACAATCTGCGAACACACCGTTTTCTCACACAGTGTGGTTGTGTGTCATATTGTGTGTGTACAAAAACCAGCAGAGAATGGAAACGGTCTCCAGGGGAGGAGCTTTGAGTCCCTTAGCTTAGCACGAAGGGTGATCCGTGAAAAATAATCAGAGCCTAAATTCCACACAAGAGCAACACCAACCAAAACCCTGCCATCGATCGCATCATTGATGGTGGAAAGGGACGTTTGAGGAGGAGACTCAAAAATAGAGAGACAGATGACTTGTAGCACCCTGGCACAAAAAGTCGGCTACAGCCGGTCCTGTTGTGTGTCCGTGTGTGCGACTCCCCACAGAGCATCTCTGTAAACAAGCTCTCACTGGTTCGGAGGAGACCTTAGTAACTATAGCAACCGGCATGCGTGTGTGTTGGGATTGGCTCAGCGCACTGTGGTATTTACTAATTACAGGGGAGGCGGGGTCACGACCCCTGTCATTACCAGCTGTAAATTGGATAGCCTGCTTTGCCCTGGACCAATCAGCTGCCTTCCTTTAATTATCACCCTGGATGATTGTGTGTATGCGGACGCATGTTGGGTCGTGATGGTTCGTCAACGATGGTTTACCTTAATAAACAGGAAACAATGTTTATGATTGTGATCAGCTGATGTCTCTTAGATCTGTCAGAGAAGAAGAGCGACCTGCGCGTGTGCGACGCCGGGACGTGCCGCTTCGGAGGAACCTGCCGCGAGAACGGAGGCGACATCAAGTGTGTCTGTCAGTTCCACGTGAGTCGCGCACACAAGGGACACCTGAGTCAATGACCTCCTAACTTGACATCGAACACACAAAGACAATGTTACGCTGCAGTTTCTGTTGTTTTGATTGACAGCTGTGTGTGTGTGTTACAGTGTCATAAGAAGTACGTCCCTGTGTGTGGCTCAAACGGAGACACGTACCAGAACGAGTGTTTCCTGAGGAGAGCGGCCTGCAAGAAGCAGAGAGCCATCACCATCGTGTCAGAGGGACCCTGTTACCACGGTAACACACATAGTGGGATGTTGTTGTCGTAGAGCTGAGAGTAACGTGTAGTCATGACCACATGTCGGGTCACATGGTCAGAATAATGAATGGGACCATTTCCTGTCAACTAACCACGTCGTCTCTGTCTCTGTCAGACGCTGGCTCAGGATCCGGAGACGGAGGTAAAAGGCTTCATGTCCTCCTTTGTGTCGAGACGATGATGAAGATGAGGAGGAGGATGTTGCAAAAGTGTTTTGTGTCCGCAGATGACGAAGGCTCAGGTCGCGGCAAAAAGGCCTCCAAGTGTGGAATCTGCAAGTTTGGAGCCGAGTGTGACGAAGACTCTGAGGACACGCTGTTCGTACACACGCACACGCACACACCATGTGGCCCACGTGCATTTTAATGTGATGGAAAACTAATGAATGTGTGCATTGGTGTTTGTGCGTCCAGCTGCATGTGTAACATTGTGTGTAACGGTCACAACGACAACCCGGTGTGCGGCGGCGACGGCGTCACCTACGACACGCCGTGCCACGTCCGGGAGGCGTCCTGCCTCAAACAGCTGAAGATCGACATCAAACACGTGGGACGTTGCCAAGGTAACACGCAACACAACCACAGGCATTTTTGGTCGCAACAGTTCACCATTATTTGTTGTTATTGCTATTATTAATGGTCCGCATGTGGCAAACCAGGAGTCCTGCGCTTTGTGAATGTAGTTCAGACGCATTTTTGCCACACCAGTCTAAAAGTCAGTCCAACACACTTCGTAAACTGCCAGATTTATTCTCTATATTGAAACCTGATTAACGACGCAGTTGAAATGTTTGTTGTGTATTTTATTATGCATTCACTCTGTGTCATCTTTGTCCTCCTCTGTGTTTCAGACAAAAACAGGAAGGATGACGTCATCAGGAGCAAACCCGATATTTATGGTAAAAAAAATTCACCACTGAACTTTGTGTCCGCCGTCTCTCGGGGACGGCCGATCGCAAACAGGCATTTGTTTGTCCAGCTGTGTCCAGACCTGGTGAGGGGGAGGGGCTTGAGGACAACCCCACCCCCTGCTCTGAAGACTACGCCCATTTCTGTGAACATGGCCACTGTGAGATGAGGCATAATCTAGCGACCTGCAGGTAAGACCTGTCTCTTACTAATACTTCAAGCATGCATAGGAACGTCAAAAATACCAAAAAATAGGCTAGCGATGGGGAGAAAAAAAAGGAAAATGTGGAAAATGTCGTGATAAAGCCTAAAAATCATAGCATGTCATCCAAAAATGGGGTAGACGCAAAAATAGAGTGAAAAAAGTGTTAATTTCCTTGTTTTTGGGGACTTTTTTGTCGTCCAAAATGTTCCAAAAAGACGCCTTACTACCTTCGGCCCAAAAATCCCAAATTTTCCAAAATTTTGAAAACGTTTG